>JANZXP010069862.1:0-10676 GCA_027576715.1 Erythroxylum flavicans
GTAGTTTTTGGACAACTTAAGATCTAATTTAGGTTTTGGATAAATTGTGAATCGAGAGGTTGCAATTCTCATAATCTAATTAGGGTTTATAAATTAGGGTTAATGATTATAACTCGAGAGAGTTATCAACCCTAGGATCGTCTAAAACCGATAATCCAATAAATTCATAATCAATTATGTTTTTATTAAAGTCGGATAAAAATCTCCTTTCTCTTAATTGGTAGTTTTCTAGGTTGTTTTGTGATTGGGTGTTGCATTTTCTATCTTGTTTATAATTTTGAATTTGAATATTGGAATTAATTGCATGATTGAATAATTTCTTGTTTTAATTTTATTCATTTTTAGTTATTACAAATTATTTTTTGCTTTAAATTTTAGGATTAGATTAACCCCCCTTGTGGGATTGACACCTAAGGTACTATGCGAACGACCCGTGCATTTGCGAAATATCAAGTTTAATTATTAAAGCTTTTTCACATAAGAAACTTGCGATTAAGTTTTTGGTGCCGTTGTTGGGGAGGTGATTAGTTTAGTTCTTTATTCTAAGGTCTTTTGTTTTTAAATTAAAAAAAGTTTGAGCATAAAGTAGAGACACATAAAGACTTCTTAGAGTGAGAATGAGACATCTGAAGAGTTGAATGCTAAGAAGAGATAAAAAGAATGATCATGGAGGTTGTCTATTACGGGGAGCAAAGGATTTTTGTAGATTTCAAGAGCCCCAATTTAGTTGGGAAAATCATCATCCTTATATGAACCTAAACCTGTACACTTCGAGGTGGCAGAACCACCCAGATTTCTATTGGTCTAACAGTTCAAGTACTCTCATGAGACATCAAAACCTATTTGAATTTCAATATGATGAATCCAGTTCATAGGATTCTAAGCTGGATAAAATCATGGATAAACTCATGGATATGGAAGAGAACCAGAAGAGATTTGAAGAGAAGTTTAAGCAAGTAGCAGAAGATCATGCCTTTTCTATTCACAATTTAGAGGTTCGAATAGACCAACTTCCCAAGAATTTTGTAAGCAAAGTGTGGAAAATGATCTGCGTAGCATGAAGGTAAATTCAATAGAGCCATGTCAGGCTATCATACTTAGGGATATGGTAACGCTAAAAGAACTAGTGAGAAATTAAGCTGAATCCTACCATATAAAAGAATAAGAAATCAAGAAAGAGGATGAAGAAAAGGATGAAAACCTCTCATATTATCCACCAGTTCTTGATATACCATGTATGAACATCGAAAAATCTTTGGTAAATTTCTATGAAAAGAACCCTATCCTTTGAATTAATGATAACCAAGTGACATTGAACATAAATGATATGTTAAATAATCTGAAGGAGAGTAGCTCATTCAAGATAATTGATGTGTTGGAATCTTTTGAAGAACAAGAGGACGAAGAACAGATGACAACAAACTTCGAGTTTGAAGAAGCTATGAAAGCCTTTGTTCGTAAAGCAGAAGAAGCAGAGGAGACTAAGGTGATTAAGGAAAAAAGAGAGCAACTCAACTTTATATAGGGCAAATTGTTAGATTCAACGGAAGATTCAGGGAGTTTTGTTATTTCTTACTGAGTTGACAGTTCATTTGAAAAAAAAGAAATTATTGAGATTAATTGGTTTGCATAATGTTATCAATATTGTCCTTTTGATCATTTTGCAAATTGTAGCTTATTTACAGGCTACAAAACTGATGTTGAATGAAAAAGGTGGAAGCAAGCTGCTCATAATTGATCCTGGCTAAGTTTCCAAGGATAGACTGTCGAGATATCGACGTTAAAAGATGCACTACATGGGAGGCAAGCTATGGAATTTTATTTCCTTTGATTGTTTTCAAAAAATTTGGATCTTGTAGTTACGTTAGTTTGTTTCCAAATAAAATCAGGAAGGCATAAGACGTTAGTTTGTTTCCAAATAAAATCAGGAAGGCATAAGACTTTGCCATTAATTAGATGATCGAGGAAGTAAATAGGGAGAGGTGAAAGGGCTATAAATAGTTAAGAAGTGATTTCAGAGAAGTAGAGAAGAACAAAAGAAGAAAAAAATAAAAGAAATTGTTGGAAAATTGATCATGACCCGCGGCTGGGCAAAAAGGGAACACGTAATTTTTAAGTCAATTTCTATCATTTAACCCTCTAACCACCTATATATTCATTTCTAACTTCAATTTTTCACTCACTTTCATTTTTACTTTATCTCTCTAAGCTTTAAACTTCCAAACACTCTCCCTTATCTCTACCATATTTCAAATTTCACTCATAAGCCAGTATGCCGCGCATTAAGCAGTCGGCCAAGTGGGATAAATCATCAGGACGAAATCAAGTCTTAGGATAGGGAGAAGGAACAGAGCGACGGACTTCGGAGCACCTTTCCCGATCTACACAAAGGAGAAAGGGATTCATTTTTAATCCCTCAATTCTAAATAAATTGTAGTCCCTAATATTTTGATTTCGATACACTTGATAGGCTAGAACTGTGAGACAGGGTAGATAACTTAGCGAAAAGAATTCAATGGGAAAAATTCATACACGTCCAATTTCCTGAGCTCACCTTAGAATTCTTTACTTACCTTTCCTATGAACCTAAAAACCTTAGAGAAATGTGGTTTAGGTTGAGGGGATGAGCCTATGAACTAAATATCGAAACCATGTGCGATATATGTGAGTTCCCTGAATCTTTCATTATCGATCATTATGATGATTTTCATGTTTCTCGGTATTAGAATGAATCACTAAAATAGAGCAATTTTATGCCAAAAATGCTCACAACAACATAATAAGGTCCCACGAGCACTTGTTACTGCACAAATACATGTGTCAGTTGGTTTTTGATAAATCAGAAACCAACAAGTGTTCCACAAAGGACCTTTTTATATTGTGGTGCATAGATCATAGTATTCCAGTGTGCACATCCACACACGTGCTAAACGTTATTATTGAGACTCTGCTTAAGAGGAGCAACAATTTAGGTATGGGGTATCTAGTTTTGGCCATTACTGAATATTATGGTGTGGATTGTAGCGGGTTAGCTATTCATCTCCCTGACTTCCTAAACCATCACCATTTATGGAGGGCTAAAATTCTTAAGTCCCATAACATAGAACTTCGGGATATCAGCTAAAAGACACATGTTAAGATTAGGCCAGTCAGGCGAGTTCTAGTTCAACGCCACCTCAGTAGGCTGAAGAGGACTCAACCAGTGAAGAGTTCAGGAAAGAAGAAAAGACAGAAGAATTGGGATGGAAGAAAGTTCTGGACACAATCTCCGCAAACAATTTGGTGATTACAGATCAACTAGCGGGGAACTCCAGAACGATAAGGGAGATGGCCGCACTCAACAACATCAGAGCTGGGATATACGTCATATCTATCGATATTTTGAGGCTCAGGGCGTTCAACTACCATCCTCAACACCATCCCCACCTCCATCTCCATGAGATTTTGTCTAACCCATTTTTCTTGTTCAAATTAGTCTTCATTTTTATCTTTATTTATTTTCTGTTTACTTTAATTTATGTTTCTTCTTTTCTTACGTGCTTGTTTGTTCCCTTCTTATATTGAGGAAAATGTGTTGTTCAAGTGTGGGGAGGGATATGTGTTTTGTTTTGAATGCGGTTTTGCATATGGTATGATAATTATTACGTTCTATTTTGTGAATTGTTTAAATGTGTCAATGGCTTAGATGGATTGGAATTGATTTATTTTTAAACATAGTCTATTAGGTTGTGAAGAATCATTAGCTCGAACAATTAGGGAATTGGGGTATTTGGATAAATATACAACATAATTAGGATTTAGTGTAGGTTTGTCATCCTCTAAATTGTCACATTCATTCATAATTTGAGGCCTTTCAACTTAAGTAACTTTACTAGCATTTTTCATGGAAATAAGTAGCTAAAACAACAAGGTAGGTAAATAAAAAAAATAGTTCGTTAAATAAATAACTATTCCGCTGACCTTTGGGTTATGAATAAAGCTAGTAGCCAATTGAGAACATGATATAGTTGAGTAATTGGATCAACAAGCATCACAAATGTGTGACTCCGTGTCAAAAAGCTGTAATGACGTTCCAACCAAGTAGCTTAATAAAAATATGACTTAGTCGAGTAATAGAATCGACATTCATTACCAATGTTTGCCTTTGGGTAAAAAGACTAAATCCATGTTCAATAAAAAAAGTTTTTTCTAATAAAAATCCTACCAAACTTGTAATAGCTTGACTTTCATGAAAACGTACTTAGGAATAGTTACAGAGTCTGAGTGACCAAAGAATTATGAATGTGTGTGTGCAATTGAAAAGGGTAAATAAATTAACACTTGGATCTCGATTAATTTGTATATTTAGTTCAAAGCCTTTAGACACAGATTTTTCATATTAATGATTTGATATAACTTGAATGATGTGTTTAATATTAAATTTATTTCATAAAGTTGAAGCCATTGCCTCATTACTGCATTGTGTGTTGTGTGTTTATTGTTTTGCCCCTGTTTGGCAAATAACATATTGGATTAGCTGTTAGCTTATTCTATCAGCAGATTTGACCAGCAGATAATAATAGTTATTTCTTAAAGATGTTTGGTAAAATTCGCTATTTAGTATTAGCTGTTGATGTATAAAATGGTTTATGAGGGCATGATTTTTAAAAAAATTATATGGGCGTGAATATTATATTTATTAATATTTCGTTGAATATTCTTATAAGAATTTTGATTTAGATATTTAATTTTACAAAAATTAAGTTTATAACTTTAATAAAAACATAATAATAATAATAATAATAATAATAATAATAATAATAATAATAATAATAATAATAATAATAATAATAATAATAATATTTTTATATAATATGTATGAATTTCATTATTTAATAAATTAAAATATCTATAATTATAGTGTGACACAGATACGATATATAGTAGTTATATAGTAAAAATATTAATTTCATGTGATCCTTTATGTTCAAAAACTTAATATTATGGTGTTTTTAAATGTAAACTAATATTATAATATTATGGTGTTTTAAATGTAAACAAATATCATAAAATTAAATAAAGATAAATAAGTTTAATTAATCCCTTTATTATATTCTTTTAAACTTCACGACATAATTGTACAATAAAAAAAAGCTAACTTTGAAAACACACAGAACAAAAGTAAAGAGTAAAGTGGAGGGCCATATTGTCATTAGACAAACAGTTAACTTCAAAAGCTTCTTTTATGGAGCTTTTAGAAATCAGCTTATTGGGGTTAATTAAGCTAACCAATAATCCATTCACCAAATACATCAATAGCTTTTTAAGATAGTCAAAAAGCTAACTTTTAGTCAATAAGCTAAAAAACAGCTGATAAGTCATTTGCTAAACACATCCTTTGTTTGCTTAAGAATAAGAAAACGTTTAAGTGTGGGGATGTTGATAGTTGTGAATTGCATCATGTTTTAGGGGCTTAATTTGCTATGTATTAAGTGTTAATTTGAGTGATTATTATGTGTTTAGGTTAGAATTATGTTAGTTTGTGTGTTTAAGTGTTTTTTATGTGTTAGTATAAGTCTTTGAGCTTAAATATTATGTTTTTGGGGTACCTTGATGTGTTTGTTAGAGTTTCAGGGTCAACAACGAAGCGCAGAGAAGTTTCGAAGAATTTTAGGTCGAAACAACGACTCATGATCGTGGCACAATAGGCAACGATCGTGAAAGAAACATGGGAGGTAGCCCACAATCGTGGCATAAAGGACACGATCGTGAGAGAAAGGTTTGGATGCAGGCCATGATCGTGGCATGCAAGGCCACAATATGGCCTATGTCGAGTAGACACGTAAACAGGAAAAAATGTCAAGTTTTAAGGGATTTCTCAGACCGTTTCGATCCCAGAAAAACCCTAGGGATGCTCAAGACCAAAAAGGTTTGAAAAGAACATAAAGAAAACAAGAGAGGGAGCTTTTGCATCAACTACAACCCTGAAACCCTAGAGAGTTTTATCGAGAGATTAAGGAAGAAACGAAGGAAAAGAGACGTGGAGAAGAAGCCTATGTGAAGTAGTTCCTGGAACAGGAGGTTTCTCGCCGTTGCTGCCTTCGTCATCCATTCCGAGTCTATTTTTGGTTTAATTTCAATTTTTAGGATTGTATAGAATTTGAGATATCCATAGATGGTAGATTTGTTGAATGTTGAGGATTTGTCTAAACTCACCTTCGGGATATTTTGTCTTTGATATTAATGAAATTTGATTGTTGCATTTTTATTAGATTTCTTGTGATTTCAATTCTACAATTGCATAATTAGGTAATAAACTGAGAGGGTGAACTGAGTGAAAAATCATTAAATTGGACTAATGAGAGTTAGGTAATTTAATAGATCAAGAATTGAATCAAACCATTAAATTTGTGTAAAGAGAGGTCTGGCATAGGTTTTGGTAGTTTTTTTGACAACTTAAGATCTAAGTTTTGGATAAATTGTGAACCGAGAGTTTGCAACTCCTATAATCTAATTAGGGTTGATGATTATAACTAGAGAGAGAGTAGTCAACCCTAGGATCGTCTAAAACTGGTGATCCAATAAATTTATAATCAATTAGGTTTTTATTAAAGTCGGATAAAAATCTCTTATCTCTTAATTGGTAGTTTTTTAGGTTGTTTTGTGATTGGGTGCTGCATTTGCTATCTTGTTTATAATTTCGAATTTGAGTATTGTAATTAATTGCGTGATTGAATAATTTCTTATTTTAATTTTTTTCATTTTGAGTTATTGTAATTTGTTTTCAGCCTTAGATTTTAGGATTAGATTAACCCTCCTCGTGGGATCGACATCTTAGGTACTACGTAAATGACTTGTGCGCTTGCGAAATATCGAGGTTAATTATTAAAGATTTTTCATATCAGAAACCTAAGATCAATAAGGCATCGAGAAAAAGCTGATTTTCGATTATAAAGTCTGATCAAATCTTGACAAATTAGGATATTATATACAATACTTCTATTCTATATAAAAGCACCCTGGTTCTGAGAAACAAGTTCAAGCAAGATAGACCTCAATCTGTGACAAAGGACCTTAGAGATGCATTTATAAAAAGTAGTACAACAAGTAATGGGACAAAAATCTGAAGCAAAACTAGGATTGTCTACTTTAGGAATTAAAGTAAGACAAGTACTATTGAAATACTTAGACATATTACCAGAGTTAAAAAACTCTTGAGCAGTCGTAATAATATCATGGCCAATAATTTGCCAGGCATCAATGAAGAAACCACTAGTGAAACCATCAAAACCTGGGCTTTTATTTTTATTAATAGAGAAAATAGCTTTATTTCGGCAGGAGAAATAGGGGCAATCAATTTTAGCAGTTGTTTAGGAGAAAGCACATGCCCAACTTTGAATATAAAAGCATTAGATGACTTCTGACAAGTCTCAACAGCACCCAATATACTCTTATAAAAATTTAAAAGTTCAAAAACAATCTCATCAGTTTCATGGAGTTCAATACCAGAAGACATTTTAATGTTATAAATACGATTAAGTTGCCTCCTATGCTTCATAAGCATATGAAAAAAAAGAAGTGTTTTTAATCACCAAGCTGAATCCATTTCATTTTACTCTTTTTATGATAAAAAGATTTCGCATATCGACTAAGTTGAAGGAACCGATGCCTAGCAGACCTCTCAGCAAGTTGAAGAGAAACATTATTAGGATTGCCGTTAGTAGCTTCTTGAGCAGAAAGCATAACAGATCTAGCATATTGAACCCTTCCAAGAATGTCCCCATACTCCTCCCTATTTAACTTCTTTAAAGCAAGTCTGACATTTTTTAATTTGTAGGAAATTTGATAAAGCTTGGAACCAGGAACGTGAATGTGCCAAGCTTTGAATAGAATCTCTGAAAATGTAACATGCTTTCCCCAAATATTAAAATATATGAAAGGTGTTTTGCTAAGCTTAAAATCAGTGTCAATAGTGACGAAAGCAGCACATTGATCTGAGATATCTTCAGGCAGAAATTGTATACAATAATTATCAAAGGTAGTCACCCAAAGATCATTTCCAAAGACTCAATCAATCTTAGAATATACTTTATACCCATCATCATGCTTGTTATTCCAAGTGAAAGAACATCCAGACCATTTTAACTCAGTTAAACAACAACAGTCCAAACATTCTTTGATTTCATTCTAGGTAACAGGATTAGCTCCCACTCGTTCATGAAGTTATAGGACATTATTAAAATCTTCACCAATTAACCAAGGCAAGGAATAAGAATTAGCTAAAGCTTCTATATCATACCAAAGTTGAATTCTCTCCTCTTTATCACTAAAGCCATAGACAAAAGAGACAAAGAATTGTTTGTTATCCCCTTTGTGGTTCACTTTGCAAGACACCATTTGAGCAGAAGAACCAACAATATCTACTTCAAAGCAGACAGGATTCCAAGAAATTAATATTCTGCCATTACGATGATTCTAGTGATTCATAAAACGGATCTAACCTCGTAAAATATGATTAAGAGCTGTTTCAAAATTACTAGGCTTGATTTTTGTTTCCAACAAGCCAATAAGACTTTATTGAGTTTGCAGTAAAGAGAAACATCTTTCTGCTTATTCAGGCCATTAAAGCCATGAACATTCCAAAACATGATTTTATCCATACCCTAAATGGGGTTTCTCAAGTACTCCATCATTAACAAGCAATAAAGGATCAACCACAAGATCAACAAAGCTGAGAATATTAAAAGAATTATGAATAGGGGGCGCTGCCCTCCCAATCTCACTATCAGTATGAGTAGGAGTCCTCTTACCCTTAAGAGGTCACTTCCTAGCAAAGCTTGAACTAACAATCTGGAGAATAGGAGCTGGAGCAGTAGTTGACATAACTGGCTCATCCTTGTTTAGCGCTATACTAACATGATCAGGATCTTTTTCAACCTGAATCAATTTTGGTTTCCATTCCTTCCTGCCAAGCTTCTTCCTGCAATTAGCCATGTCATGTCCATACCCTTTACAATGAACACATACAGTAAGCTTCCATTCATATTGAACTGCCAGTTCCATAACAATCCCTTTAGTATTCCTATAATAAATAGTTTCAGGCATCTTTTTACCAACTTCAACTTCAACAAAAGATAAGCAAAGTTAGCACCTTCCTTTAGTTGTGTATTCTTATCAGCCATCATAGGAATCCCAATGAGACTGCCAATTTTACATAATCCAACAAGACTCCAATATTTAATATCAAATATAGGCAACCTAATCCATATCAAAACTGTGGATAAAGATTTCTTAAGCATATCAAAATCTTCAATCCATAGGCAGACAATAAAAGTTTTATATCAAAATGATAAATACCAGTTTGGAGGACCTCATCCCTACCATCCAGAGAATCAAATCTCACTAATGTGATACCATTTTTCATATTTACGATTTTGTTAGTACCAAAACCACACCAAATACGTTGGATAAACCCATTCAGAATAGCTGGAGGAGGCTTAGCACCCATTATATAACAAATTACAACCTAATTCCAATAATCAATCTCAGACTTAATGTCATCATATTTAATGATACCCATATTAGTATCATCACAAATAGTAGGTTGGACAAAATTAAGCTTAAATCCAGGATTTCAGAATTTTGAGAGATCAAAAGAATCCCAAACTAACCGACAGTTACCTATTTCAGTTGCTTTTGGAGGCTCAGGTTCTAGAGCACTCTGGTCCGCTCAGGAAACCTTTTAGCTGGTATCTTAATGCATAGTAGGTTGAATTAGATTCAACCATTGATTGAGTTATTGATTGAGCCCAAGTTTATTATCTAAATTGGCAACACTTTCATGGCCTTTACTATACTTTTTGACTCCTAATTCTTGATTTTGTGCTTAATTTAATCCTTGAGTGTGCACTTTTATTTTATGCAATGCGATAGTAAAAGTTGTCACAATTGGTATTAATTACATTTCTTAAGTTTTTTAAGAACAATTGATACTGCAAATTGTTATTTTTAATTGTAGGATCCTCAAGGAAAAGGGAGTCAATGTGCTGAATTGAAGTCAACAGGAGATCATAGCTTTAGGGAAAAGTTCGCCGCGGCGAAGGAACCAGTGAAGAACAAATCCTTTCTAGTAAAGTTCGCCGCGTTGAGAGTCATTTGTCACCGTGGCGAACCTTCGAAAACTCGGACCATATTTGGGAAAATCTCTCACTATTCTAACCTGACGCATGACCCAACATTTAAAAACATGCCAAATTAGGTTATGCAGGGATTTTGGACTGACATTCATACTTTATCTCTCACTCTCGACCTTCATCCATCACCCATTTTTCACTTCTCATTGTCACTCTCTGCTACTGCCATGGATGCTATCGGTGTACCTACAGTTGTGAGTGATCTCGAAGAGATGCTCGGATAAGCACCATTTTCTCTTGAAGATATACCGATGGCTTGAGTTAAATGGGCTTCAAAGGGGAGTAGTTTGTTCATATCTTTCTACACTGTTATGAACTCCTAAGTTAGGATTTATACTTTGTAGTTAGACTTTTCTTGATTAGAGTTTAGTCAAGAGTTGAACAATGTATTGTGTTATGGATTTGTTTATGTAGAACTTGGATGCTTAATATATGAAGTTTCATATATGTCTTTTTGGTGATTGTGTTAATCCTCTTTTATCTGCCTAGTTGTGTTTGATATTG
>JANZXP010069873.1:0-10675 GCA_027576715.1 Erythroxylum flavicans
TTATGAACCTATTAATGCTAGGGTGTTCCCATATGAGGTATTTAGGCCTAAATGAGATCTTGAATGAACTTAGTTGATTAAAGTGAGTAAAGAGGATCCAGGATTAAAGAACGATTAAAAGGTGTTATTAGTTGATTTGGAGATGTGAATTAAGAAGAGATACCCAGGATTGTTATTGAACATGCATTGTGCATAAACTATGTATACATACATGCGTAAATGAGTACTTATGTAATTTTACAAAGTTGTAATGTGTGTAAATGTGTATGCTTACATTATATAGAAGAACAAATAGATCGATCGCTTCCAGAAGTTACCGGGACTTCAAGGTAATAAGCTATCTGGAGCAAATTGTGAGTAACCTAGACGGTCTCACTCAATTAATTGTTTGTTTTATATTATGTATGAATTATTGAATGAATGTGGTTTGATTATGTTGAATCCGGACAATGAAGATCCGATGATTCTGATGAATGAATGTGATATTAAAGTGCTCATGTATGTGAATGTGAAGAACTAAATGCTTCTTGACATGATTGATTGATGATAAGAGATGCATTCCATACATGAATGCATGATCAGATAATGAGAGTTGTGATCTAAGTAGCCACCGAAAATGAGTTTAAAGCTCCAAATGTGATTAAGAGTTAAAGGCTCACTATATAAAATGAGCCCTGTATCCCCAATGGATAAAGGACAATATAAATGAGCCCGATATGCACAATGGATACGGAACAATTTAGGCACTCGGTCACAACAACGTAATAATGGGAAAAGAGTCATATAAGCATTGCATATACATTTTAATATGTATATTTAAATGATTAAATTGTATTGTTGCCTTGTGTTGAATGAGAATGCGAATGTGATACCTTATGTATATGCAAAGATGTGATTTATTCGTTACGTGTATTGATGTGTTGCAGGAATTGAGTGAACCATTGATGATAGTTACCTCATCTTAGTTCGCAAAACTCACCCAAAATTGCACGTTGTCATTTCAAAACTGAGAGACGACATTGGCTACTGAGAGACCGTACAAGAAGCATAATTCTTATAGTTTTTTGAAGAAGATATGGCTCAAAGGTCGGTCAGTTGAGATTAATGGATTTAGTTAATCATTTTGTAAATTCCTTTAGTATGTAGCATACTTTGTAGACAGAGCTGTAGACTCTGATAGGTTTTGATAATGTACATTGATGGATGATGATGTAATGCTATAATGTACTTATTGTTTATGAAATGAGTGAGAAAATTTTGCGTTTTAGTCTTTGTGAGTCTTATGTTTTAATTTATGAAGCCATGCGAGTTAAGTAAAAGTGATATAGTTAGTGCACCGCTTCTATCAGTTAGGTGCTTGAAAGTCTGAAATGACGTACAGGCATATGTTAGATGGGAGTGGGGTGCCACAGCAACGACCCTGGTTAAGTTTATTTTAATGTTTTTGTTGTTTCTTTCTCTCATTAGAAATTGATTTTGTTATCCTATGTTAATTGATTTAGGTTTTGTGTATGAATAATCAGATTTTTGTTATTGTTCGATTATTTGTGTATGAACCCATTGGGTATTGTGAAAAGATGATTTTAACGCATTCATTGAATCGTTTATTTGCAAACTCAATGCTAGAATTTTGATGTAATCCATAATTGTTATGTTGAAATTCATGTGTAGTGACTAATGATTGGTAATCATTAGGGATAAAATGACGTAGGTTAAATGATACATCGTATGTGGTTGTTGCTTTGATTAATCAGCTTTCCTAATTCGTAATGCTACTGCCTAATTAAATCTAGAGATCGTATCCTAAGTTATTCGATGGTTAGGTTTAATTAACGATCGTATCTTGATTAAACACTACCTAAGGAAAACTCGAGTTAATTATTAACCCACGATTTATAGTTTCTAGGAGAGGTTTGAGAACAACAAATCACTGAAATATGTTTAATTAAGGTGTAGGCCGAAATTGAATCAAAGAATCAGGTCCTTACCGAATTTCCCACTTTTATCATTTTTCACGTGTTTTCTTTAATTTGTTTTTATTAGTCTAGTTTCATTTTATTTTCTTATTTAAAAAATCCAAAACTCCCTTAACCTAAACACCGATTACTTTCCTTTTATTTTATTTTGACTAATGTAATGACGTGCTGTCAATAGGTGTACCTTCTGACATCTTGAGCATAAAGAGACGTTCTTTAAGACGAAGTTTGTTATCCAGACTCTTCGTCATATAAAGGGACCCCAATTTCAACCAAAGTCCTACAGGGGTAGTCTCGTGGACTACTTCACGTAGCATGTCATGCGTCAAGCATAACTGAATAGCAGACAAGGCTTTTTCGTCCAACTCTTCCCAATCCTCTTCTAACATATTGGCAGGTTTCTTTGTATTTCCAGACAAAGCTTTCTTCAATCCGTGTTGCGTGAGAACAGCTTTCATCTGGACCTTCCAAATAGCAAAACTAATTTTTCCGTCAAACTTGACGATGCCAAATCTGGTTGAAGGAGACATGGACTTGATTGACCAAAATGAACCTTACTCTAATACTAGTTTTTTATGCTAGTAGTCGCGAAAGCAATGGAATTAATCAAGTAAATAAGGAAAAATAGTATAAACACAGAATTTTTCATGGGAAACCAGAGTGCAAGAAGAAAAATCCACAAGGTGAAGAGAGCCTTAAAATGTGCAATATGTCAATGAGGAAATTACAAGTATTTTCTCTCTCTCACACACAAACCAGCAATAGTGTACCACTATGATGTTACAAAGGACCCCTTAGGAGTATTTATATAATAGTATAACCCTAGGGTAAGAAACTTACACAGAGTAAGAATTTATAAAACAGTGTCATATAAGGAAAGAAAACTTACATAAAGTAGAAGTCTACATAAAGTGGGCATCTACATAGAGTTGAAGTCTTGAAGGCTTGGGTCGGTATCCCAAAACCTTTTAAGTTTTATGTAGATTATGGAAATCATGAAGATCAAGCTTCATTAAATTTTATATCATTCATATATATATATATATTAGATTTGAAAAGGGATATCCTTAAAATAACGAATTATTTATCTCATTAATTGCTCCAGTACTGAACAACAAAGTTATGCCAATGAATTCCATATATGCTTGCCGCCTTAGTTTGAGGAATCGTCTGCCGAATTTCGTTTAGTTCATATTCCAACAAGAAGTACAACAATTTGTGTGGCATGATCTTTAATGAGAATTTAGAAAAGCAAGGGCTTATATATGTTACAAGTGTATAAAGCATTGTTTATTGCTTGATCAGGACAATGAGCTAAAACTTGGAATATATCTACTGGTATAATTTTTGAGAGGCAATAACCCATAAATAACGAGAAAATTATAAAAAGACGAATAAAACTTTATTATCATCCATCAATCTCGAGACAGCTTCCAAATTGCTGTACTTACAAGGGGAGCTACGCATAAGATTTCTTCTTAGATAACATAGAGAAGAAAATTGTTTATTCTCATGGTTCATAGCAACAGAAAAACGAAAATATTCTGCTACTACGAATATCTAGCATCCGGCTGGATTTAGAGCGCCAGTAATAGTGGGCTTAACGTTGGTGCATTCAGATTTTGCAGGACCTAGAGTTCCAGTGTAAGAAATGTCAATGTCAGTCATAGACACACCTTCACAAGGAATGCCGCTACTGCACAAAAGCTTAACTGCAAGTGGGGTGTTTGACGTTCCTTTGATGTTCTTGAACTCCACACCACTGATCTTGACTTTTGATGGAGCCTGAAAGGAATACTTGTAATTAACCGTATGACTCTTACGAAAATTGAGTTAAATTAGTTGTCGAAACAGAAAGCAGCATACCTTGTCGTTGCATTGGTTCCAAGGACAGTAAACTTGGTCTATAAGCACAGGGTTGCTCACGTTATTCACAATAATATCTTCAAAATGGACGTCAGAGACAGCACCTTCATGTAATGCTGGCCATGACTTAATCCTCACACCGTTATCAGTATTGGCTAGTGTGCAATTCTTCACCCAAACCCCAGTAACTGGTCCTTCGTCTGGGTACTTTCCGAGACTGCCTATGCTAATGCCATGGCCAGGTCCGCAGGTTACACCCGTGACGTTTATATTTTTGCAGCCATCTCCCAAGGAGATGCAATCATCGCCAGTGCCAATGGTTGTATCGATAATTTGGACCCCATCTGATCTTCCAATATGAATTCCGTCTGTGTTGAGACTTTCCGCTGGTGCAGTGACGGTAAATTTGTTGAAGGTGAAGTTGAAACATCCCAAGACATTAACGTGGAAGTTCTTGCTATTTAGGGTAGTCACGCCGGTGATTAGTGAATTGTTGACGAAAGCGAAACTCAAATTCTGACCAACAGAACATAAATGAATAAAACCAGTATTTTTTTAGATGCTTGCTAAGCAGTACCGATGGATTTTTAAAACTAGTAAACTTACAATGGCGAGGAACTTGCACTTGGGATTTTTGTGACAGTTATTCTGTTGCCATGCAACTTGACCTTGGCCATCAAACACTCCATTACCAGACATGGTAAATTGATCCAAATATCTGATATTAATCCAACCTTCACCGAGTACGCTGGGATCAGTAGGGGCTTTCACAGTGCCTTGGACTTGAAGCTCAATAGGAGCCTTGCAGGGACCTTTAAGTTCTATTTTGCCCAACATGTAGGTTCCTGGCGGAATCACAATTGTGCTTGGGGTTGTTGATGCACAGGCCTCAGTCCAAGCTTTAGTTAAAGCCTGTGTAGAAATAGCCATAAATTGAAGAAGGAATATTTTAACGAGTGGTTTCAACAGCATTTCCCATTTGGAAGTAATCACCCAACGGACTTAAGGCACCATCCATATATAACACTCGCACGCAAAATATATGTATAAATGTATGTTTATATACATAATGTCGTGTGACATATGAAAAACAAAATTTTACCTCAGCCATGTCTGTCTTCTCATCGGCTACTGCACCGTATTTTGTCACGTCAAGTGGTGCAGCCATGACATTAACTGCAGATGCCAAGAATATCAACAGTAAGGAAACCACCGAGATTTTTACTGCCAACTCCATCTCTTCTCGTTGCAATTTCTTTTTTGTCTTTGAGTTTTGAATTGTTGTGAGAAGATGGACAAACACCTCCCTTTTTATAGGCAAGAAAAAGCTAATTAAAGACCTTTGAATCGTTCAATTAAAGGTTAAATTTGGCGAAAATCGGCCTATATAAAAGGCCAACTCGGTTCAGTTCAATGTGAAATTGCATCACCACATATGTGCCACAAATAACGTCATTTTCTTCTCTTTGAATGTAAGTTAGTTACTCTCACACTTTTGACCACAAGATCACCATGAACATATAACTTCAACAATTAATAATTTCCGGAAATAATATTCGATAAAAAATAATCATTTGTAAGTATGAAAAAGCAAAACGTCAGCAAAAGAGAATATTAGGAAACCTCTCGATAAACATCAAGCAAAAGTTTATGTACTTCCACTGTTAGTAACGATGAAATTACTACTGCCTATGGCCTAAGGCAAACCCAATTTTGTTTTTTTTACAGTTATAGGTTAGTACAAATTCTGTCAAGACTAGATATGGTTCAACTGTGGGTCTGATAAAGCTTTCCAAGACTTATTAAGCTTGATTTTATATATGATTGAGATTCTTAAGCCCCAAGATCAATTTCATCTAAATCATGATAAATTTTCCTTCCAAGAGTAGAAATTTCAATAAGCATTTTTCAAAGCATTATTAAAACTAAGCGAGAAAAAAAATTAAGAAACACCGCTTTGAGGATTTATAATTAGGAGCTAATTAATTCATTCTCATAAACATACACATACACACACACACACATATATATATATATGGCTTGAAAATTATCACAACTTCCTTATATCTTAGCCTCTTGCATGACCCTTGCATGACCCTATACAACATATAAGACTGCTTACTATAATTATATGTTGTCAAGGATTTCTCTTCATTCCTCCAAATTTCAAAAGTTTTAATGACCAAATATTTTCTTATCTTATATGTTGATATATAATGTAAACAAATTCTTTCTATTAAAAATTCCATGAATTGTGAGTATAATATATATTAGGCAATTTCACTATTTAATAGATTGCTTCTACAAAATTATAAAAGCATAAAATAAGAGCTCCTCTACTTTAGAAGCTTAAAACCTCATAACAATAAGAATATTTCCTAAAGGATAACAAAAATGAAGATGAACTAAATATGAGGTATGGAAAGTATTCGTACAAAAAGAAAACTCGATAAAAAAATATGAGTTAATTTAAGGTGTTTATATTAAAATCCAAATGAACATATATACCAAACAAAACTCAATAAAAAGTCGATGCTTTTACCAAATAAAAATTGTACTAAAAGAAACTGAAAAGCTTAATTGTTTGCTCTGGGGTGGAAAAAGAAGAGAAAGATAAGATTTATATTTCTAGATCCAAATCATAGTCCAACATAAAAGAAATGTAAAAGTTTAAAGCTTACCTTTCTAACTAGGAGGGACAATAGTTGGAGGGAGGAGAGACAATGAGAAAAACAAATGATGAAAAATTATAAGAAGCAGCCAGATAAGATATAAATAATGATTCGAAAACGAGGACAAATGATGATTGGAGAGGGAGGATAGATAAATAAGAAAATACAATTTCCCAATAGAATGTTACATCCCGTCACTAAAATTACCTACGGGAATTTAATTCCATCGCAAATGTTAATTCTGTCGAGCAGTGATGGAAATTGTATTTCCGTCAGTACATTACATTCCATCGGAAAATTTAGCAACAAAAATTGTAATTTTGTCAAAAAGTTTTACCTACTGTACTATTTTTCTGTCGGTAATTTATCTACGAAAACTCCATCACAATAAGTATAATTATCCTGATTGGTACTATAATATAAAAATTATAATGTACAACAACAAGTATCTTGAAAATGTATGTGTTAAGTCAAGAAGACTTCACTTCTATTGATTTTGATGAAAGTCAAATAATAATAATAAAAGAAGTGTGTGAACTATTTTGATGAGTTTGTTAAGTGCGCAGATAAATATAAGTAGCACAAATCATTAAATCATGATGATATTCAAGAGCATAACTAAGACGAAGTCGTAAGATGAAGCGAAGTCATAAGACAAAGTGATGTCGTAAGACGAAGCAAAGCCGTAAGATATTCCATTGTCTCTGGGATATCGTTGAAAGTGGTCCATATATTCCAACAAACTACGAAGGGAAAACCATCTCTCATGTCCAATGGTCAGCTGATCAGAAAGCTCATGTTCAATTAAATTCAAAGGCCAAGTTCTTTTTAAGTTGTGCTCTAAGCAGAAGTGAATATGATAAGATTTATGGATGCGAATCTGCAAAGAAAATGTGGGACACATTAGCCATTGCATATGAAGGCACAAACTAGGTGAAAGAATCTAAGATTGGTGTTCTGATTCATCAATATGAGCTGGTCAAGATGAAAGATGATGAGTCTATTGATCAAATATTTAGACAATTCCAAACAATCATTAATGGACTTAAAGCTCTAGGAGAATCGATGATAGTCAATATCATATCAGAAAGTTTCTCAGAAGTCTTCCAAAAAGATGGAGACCCAAAGTAACAGCAATACAAGAGGCGAAGGATTTAAGCAAGCTAAAGCTAGATGAATTGCTTAGTTCACTAAAAATCCATGAAGTAGACCTTGATGTAGAAGATAAACCCAGAAGGGACAAATCTATTGCATTGAAAGCTGGTCAGAAGAATCAGAAAATGCAGAAAAATAGAAGCACGTCTTCAAAAGCATTAAAGATTGAAGAAATTAAGAATGATGATTCTAGTGAATCTGATCAAGATTTAAGTGAAGATGAAGATGAACTATCTTTCATTTCAAGAAAAATTAGAAGGATATGGAAAAAGAAAACAAAGAGAAATAAAGACTCATCTTTAAAAAAGATTAACAAAGATGATTCGAAGAATAAGAAAAGCTCTATCGTCTGCTATGAGTGTAATAAACTAGGACATTACAAGTCTGAATGCCCCTTGCTCAAAAGAAAGCAAAAGAAGAGTCAAGGAAACAAAAAAGGCATGTGGCAATATAGGAAGTTTTAGATTCGTTTGAATCTGAATCCAACTCAGAATCATCATAATAAGCAAACATATGTTTGGTAGCTGAAGGTGAAAGTGATGACGAGTAATCTCTGACTTTAATGATCTTCAGCATGCCAATTTAGAATTATTAGAAGATTCACATGCTATTCTAAAACAATATAGATTATTGAAAAAGAAATTTCTTGAAAATTCTAAGAACACAAAAATCTTAGAAGAAGAAAGCGTCTGCCTTAAGAAACAAGTAGACGATATGAAAAAGAAAGTAACTATAGATAGATCTGACTAGACTAATCAGTTAAAACAAAGGATTAATATCTTTTAGAAAATTTATCAAAATTTACAGAGATTACAAAAAGGATGAATGATATGATTGGTAGTTATAGACATCTAGATGATAAAAGTGGTTTAGGCTTTTCTGGTAGAAATACAATTTATAATAGAAATGTTCTTCGTAATAGGAATTTTGTTCCTAATAGAAAGAAAATGAAACAGAATTCTTATTATTATTCCAAGAATAATTATAAGACTAACCCCAAAGGACCCAAGAAAATATGGGTACCTAAGAAGGATATAATATATACTGCAAATCTCTTTACTTAGAAGAAGCAACCATCATCAATGGCACTTAAACAGTGGCTACTCGCGACACATGACTAGCAAAAGGTTTATGTTCCTAAACCTCCAACATAAGCAAGCAAGATCAGTAACTTTAGGAGACAACCAATAGGGCAAAATAATTAGGATCGGCAAAATTGGTAAAGATTTCATTTCGTCTATTGATAATGTTCTGCTAGTTGATGGTTTAAAGAATAATCTAATCAGTATAAGTCAATTATGTGGTTTTGGTTTTAAAGTATCCTTTAATCAAAATTCTTGTTTAGTTAGAAACAAAGACAGGTCCATATTCTTTTCTGCCAAGAGACGAAACAATCTCTATAGAATTAACTTCATGTCTCATATCAAAAGATGAAGAAAAGCTTATTTGGCACAAAAAGCTAGGTCATGTTAGTTTTAAACACATTTCTAAATTAGTTAGACATCATTTTATAGGAGACTATATACAGAGAGGGATCAGCAATCTACAATTTGTTGAGACGAATTAATAATGGGCAGATATCTTCACCAAACCCTTAAGTGAAGACAGATTCAAGGAAATAAGACAAAATCTGAACATGGTAATGTTAAATGATCATTCATCTGAAACTCCATGACCCAGACGATACGTCCTAATGAAACTGAAAAGTCGTAAGGAATAGTAACGGTAATTTTCACTCGGTAGTATCCATTTTATGATTATCTATGGATTAGTTACAGATGTTACAGATGGTAACTTTTTAAGAGTGCTTATAAAAAGAAATCTCTCAAAATCTTCAACACCCTACATTCTAGAATTTTCTTAGTAACTGACCTGCTTCAAAGTGCTCTCAACAAAGACGATTCAATCCTCTATTCTTACATCAAATCTTTCTCTTTTTCATTTCGTATCTTTCTCTCAATTGTTTCTATATACTAACCTCACTTCTTTAAGTCAAATACATTTCTGTGTTTAGTGTTTATACATTACAGATTACAAAAATTTTGAAATCTCTTTTCTATGGGAGACTCCTTGATTTCAGTGCTCTGAAGGAAGATCGAATGGATATCAAACCTAAGATCAAAGCAGCTGGATGGGAAATTTTCTTCAATATCCGAGAACCAATGTATCCAAACGAAGTATATGAGTTCTGGAAAAATGCAAAGGTGGTAGATAACCCCTTGGTATCAGTGGTAGACAGATTGTCGGTGATTGTTTCATAAGATTCTATTGTGAGGGCTATTGAATGTCCAAATGAAGGAGCAAAATTGTTCAACAATACAAAGTGAATTGCTCAAAGTCACATAAATGAAGACAACATCAATCGACAACTATATGGATCGAGTAATCCAGGAGTCAAAAAGTCTTCAAATCTAATTTCGAAGGCTAGGGTTCTTCATTCAATTCTTCTTCACTGTATTTTACCAAGAGTGGGATCAAAGGATTTAGTGATGATGAATGATGAACATTGTCTATTTCATATACTCACACACCAATCTATTAATCTTCCATTCTTGATTTTGACTTACATGATAAAGGCTAAAGAGGATTATCATCTGAAGAGGGGTTTGTTACTTTACGGTATGTTGTTGACAAGATTCTTTAAAGAATTTGGAATCCTACTTGATAGAGGAAACAAAGTAAAGCTGAATGTTAAGATTGATATCAATGCCTCTACTATTCGCAAAATGGGAATTAAGACTAAAGCTGAAGCGGATAAATATTTCACATCGACAACACAGTCTAAGGGGGAGCTTTTAATCAGAAGAAGCTGGAAAGAAGATGTTTCATCTGGTATGTAAGCAAAACCTCAATCAACTAGATGAATCTCAACTGAGGTGGCAAAAGTTGAACAATCGTCTTATAAGTCAATACGAGCCAAGACGATTCCTGAAAGGAAGGAAAGTGTAAAGGTTCAATAACCAACTCACAAAGTGTCCTTAAAGAGGAAGGCTGAGATGCTCCAAT
>JANZXP010069934.1:0-10672 GCA_027576715.1 Erythroxylum flavicans
TCACGTGCATATATGAATGCATGAACATAGCTAAACAATTTTAAACATTCCTAACCCGTTCCAAATTACTATTTTACTCTTCCCATCGGTGATGGGATGTTACACAAAATCCAAATGAGCCGTGTGTGTATAAGAAGGTTAGTGGGAGTGCAATCATGTTCCTTGTACTGTATGTGGATGACATATTGCTAATAGGAAACGATGTCTCAGCTTTGCAGTCAGTAAAAATTTGGTTAGCTAAGAACATCTTTATGAAAGACCTTGAAGAAGCAACTTATATTTTGGGGATAAGGATCTATAGAGATAGATCTGAGAGGTTGCTTGGTCTTTCTCAGTCTACATACATAGACAAGATGCTAAAGAGGTTTAACATGGAGCAGTCCAAGAGAGTTTATCTTTTCATGGTACATGGGATTACACTCTTTAAATCTATCTGTCTAAAGATACAAGATGAGAGGACTCGCATGAGTTTAATTCCTTATGCTTCAGCTATAGGATCAATTATGTATGATATGTTATGTACTAGACTCGATGTATCATATGCTCTAAGTGTTACGAGTAGATATCAGTCAGACCCTGGTGAGGGTCATTGGGTGGCTGTAAAAAATATCCTTAAGTACTTGAAAAGAACTAAAAATGTATTCTTAATATATGGAGAAGGTGATCTTGTGGTAAGCAGGTATACTAATGCCAACTTACAATCTGATAGGGATGACCACAAATCCCATTCTGGATATGTATTCACACTGAATGGTGGTGTAGTCAGTTATGAAAAGTACCAAATAAGAGACGATTGCTAATTCAATGATAGAGGTGAAGTACATTGCAGCTTTAAAAGCGACAAAGGAAGCGGTTTGGATCAAGAAGTTCATCATAGAACTTGGTGTGGTTCCAAGCGTCACTGACCTAATGCAGTTGTATTATGACAACAACGGGGCTATAACATAGGCAAAGGAGCTGAGGTCTCATTAGAAGTCCAAACATGTACTCATGCGCTACCATTTGATTGGAGAGATCATTGGTAGAAATGATGTCAATATAGAGAGAGTTCCCACTGATTAGAATATAGTTGATCCATTGACTAAGCCTATTTCCCAAAAGAGTTTTGTGTCACATATACACGCCTATGATATTAAGTATTAAGGTGATTAACTTTAGTGAAAATGGGAGTTTGTTAGAGAAGTGCTCTAAATGCAATCACCTTTAGCATTTATTGTACAAATCATTTTATGATTAATAAAGGCATTTTTCATTATTTTGATGTCCATACGATTTTGGATTTGATGTTGATCTTAAGTTGATTTAATGAAGTCCTTGATACAAAACATAGCATGGAGGAAATTATGATGAGATCATGATAATGAGATTCCTATCATGTGTAATTATGTTAGTCTCTAAACTTTCTCTAGTCATAGGATTAATGAGATGGGATTTATCCTATGTTTATCCTGTGTTTTGACTCCATTCATCGGTGCCTTTCAGGTGTTACTCATAGGGTAGTGATTGGGTACAACTTGAGGTATTTCGAGGTAATTGAGTAGCCAATAAAGGATGATACCCACGACCTATTGTCAGGATCATTACTCGGTAGTCTCTGGCTAGATCAGATATGTGTCATGAAGAGAGTCTTCAATGATACATAGAGTAATGAGATCCTCAGGACAAGATCTAATTCACTTGGACTGAATGTGATGTAGTCAGTTTAGTGGCAGTTAAAACTTTGACCATACTCTGAACCAAATGGGGTATAGATGGTGAAAGAACAAATTGCATGGCAACATTGCATATGGAAGGGTTCATAGTCAAACCATTGATTTACAGTCAATTGGGGGTTATGATGTGTTGCTAGATATTACTCTTGATTTACTTGAATTAAGTGTTAATTCAAGTGGCTAACATAACCAGGAACCTAATGGGTCACACACATAGGAGATCCAAAGGATTAGTAAACTTGTCTTGAATGGTGATTTAAGATATGAAAGAGTGTTTTGGGATTATATCGCCATGTGATCATGGTAGAAAACATTGCATGGAATGGGTTAGAAATAAATGTTGTTGGCTTCCATTAATGCATGCTATTCATAGTCATTAACTTCCTATAACTTCTATTATTGCATGCTATTCATAACCATTAACTTCCCATAACTTTCCATTAGTGATGGGGGCTATAGAAGGCCGAATGGTGCAAAAAATTGAGATGATTTTCGTGCTTCTTATGTAAGACAGAAAAAATGAAAAAGATAGGTTCTTTTTCTTACACATACACTTTTTCTTTTTAAATCTCTCAAGAGTTCTTGTCTTTGCTAGCATAAAAAAAGAATTCTAGCCATCTCCTAATCAGGTTTCATCCTTCTACCTTCGTGTGGACTTTCATTAGAGACAGTCTGCATTGATCGTTGTGGTTTATGACATCCCAACGTGGAGAAGATTAAAGAACGAAGGAGATCGTCAGAAAGGTATGTAAACATCTTACATTTCATGTTTTTGATTTTCTTTATCTACATGCATGAGTAGATCTAGTTTTTGAGGTTCCATTTTATTTCCACTGCATATATTTGGTATATATTATGTATGGAATGCATGATCAGAATCTAATATACCTCACATTTTTCTCCTAGCTCACATACCTCTTTCTCCACCCAACACCTCCAATGACTATTTTTCCTCCTCCACCTCCTTCTACTTCAGATTCTGGTCACTCTCTTTTAATTTCTTCTCAACATTTTGCCAATGCTTTTTCTTCTCCTACTTCTCAGCCTTTTGTCGATGCTTTTCTTCTCCTATTCTTACAAGAACTACTAGAGTCTATAAACCACTTGCCCATTTACAAGATTTCGTTTGTTCGTTTTCCTCCTATGCAAACCATTGGTGTAATTTGGTTTCTCTTGATTCCTTACCTGTTATTTCTCAAGCTCATGTTACAAACATCACTTCCTTTTTTGAGCTAACCTCTTACCATCAAGATGCCGCAGATCTTGAATGGGTTAATGCCATGAATAATGAAATTGTAGCCTTACAAGCTAATGATACTTGGGATCTTTCTGACTTGCCTCCAAGAAAGAAAGCTTTACGTTTAAAATAGGTGTATAAAGTCAAGTTAAAAATATGACGGCTCCCTTGACAGATTTAAGGCTAGGATGGTTATTCAAGGTAATTGTCAACAGTATGGTGTCGATTACACCGAGACTTTCTATCCCGTGGTTAAAATGGCTTCCATTCGATGCATTATTTCCATTATTGCTTCTAAGTGTTGGCCTTTCTATCACCTTGATATTAATAATGCTTTCTTGCATGGAGATTTATTGAAGAACTCTACATGGATGTATCGCAGGGTATTCCTAATCTTGACCAGAAGGTGTGTCTACTAAAGAAGTCTCTTTATGGCCTTAAACAAGCCTCTAGACAATAGTTCAGTAAATTAAAGTCTTCTCTTCTCTCTAAAAGTTTTCAACAATCCCTAAATGATCATCCTTTGTTTCTTAATAAGGACGGTACTTCAATCACTATCGCTGCTATATATGTGGATGACAGATTGGTAATTGGTTAAGATGAGGCTCTCATCGCTGATCTCAAAACTCACCTTGATGCTGATTTTACAATCAAAGATTTAGGTATTTTGCATTATTTTATAGGTCTTGAGATTACCTATTTACCTGATGGTATTGTTTTGACTCAAAAGAAATTCACACATGAACTTTTGGAAGACTCTCATATGCTACACGACAAATCTGTAGCCACACCTTTGCCCCTACATTTCAAACTTTCTCCTAACTCTAGGGACACTTTATTAGATCCTACTAGTTATCAAAATCTAATTGGCAAAGTAAACTTCCTCACCAACATTTGTCCTGATATTGCTTCACTATTTAAACCATCAGTCAATCCATATCCAAGCCTACTATTCAACATATGACTACTTTGCAACACCTTCTTTGGTATCTTAAAGGTACCATTGGCCAAGACATTTTGATGAAGGCCACAGACACCCTACACTTCCAAGCATTTTCTGATTCCAACTGGGCTGCTTGTCCCACATCAAGACGATCAGTTATCGGTTACTTAGTTTAGCTTGGTAATAGTCCAATTTCTTGGAAGTTTAAAAAGCAATCTACTGTCTCCACTTCCTCTTCTGAGGCAGAATATCGAGCCATGGTCAAGGCAACTTCTGAAGTTACATGGTTGGTCAGACTCTTGGAGGAATTAGGTGTCATAAACCTGAAGCTTGTCATTCTTCATTGCGACAACCTATCAGCTTTGCATATTGCTAGTAATCCAATTTTTCATAAACACACTAAGCATATAGATATTAACTGCCATTTTACAAGGGAGAAAGCTTTAGAGGGCTTCTTCAATTAACATACCTACTTACCCAACATCAGCTGGCTGATATACTCACCAAGATCCTTACTGCTAAACAATACTCTCACCTAGTTCCCAAATTTAGGCATGTACCATCCTCCAACTTGCGGGGGAGGTGATGAATATCACTCCAAGCATGCAGAGATCATGTGCTCTGCTCTCACAGTTTATTATTTCAGTTAGTGCAAAGTCAGTAAAATGTTTGTTACGTAATAACAAACTCTAGAAGGCATTCTGTTATTTTACTTGTTTTTCTGTAAATAATGTGTATATATGGCTCCAATCATTCATCGAAGATAGATTCGTAGATTCATTCTTTGTAGTCAATACATGAATAAAAACACTCTCGTACACGGAGAGTTTTATTTCATTTGAATATATCATCATTTTCTTTGACGTTTTTAGTATATGCGTAAGACGTGACTCGAGAAGTTCTCGACCCATGTTTTTGATTTCGAGCATCAAAAATAGCTATGTTTTTCACACCATCAATACGCATTGTACTACAATTAAGAAAATATTGGCAATTAAATGCAAATGATCAAGGGAGTTGAGCTATCGTTAGTTTAATGGCTCAAATATTTCAAACAATTCACATGAGTAGATGAACAAGATTATAAAATTTACATAGGAAGGTAACTTTCCCGAGAAGCTATCAACCACAAGTTCAGCTATGACCAAATCACAAATAAAATAGATCAGATTCTAAACCGCCCCACATGTTACCATACGTTTTCAAGGTTATAGTGATAGCTATCAACAGATGCAGATGTTTTAATTCACTTCTCTAGGTAGCTGACTTCTGAGGTAAATTGGACCAATGCATTTTTGAAGGAAAATAAGTAAAATCACTTGCGAAAAATCATCAAGTCAACAATTATGGATTGGCCCTGATAACAAGAACATTACAACAATTAGAGTTGATCTCATTTTGGGTAGTTGTATTTCTGCACTTACTCATCATGAATATATGAAGTTTGGATTTCCTGGACATACATTATCAATAATGACTGTGCATTGATTTGATCATATATCAAATCATATTTTGTTATGTCTGTCTTTTTATAGTGGTTAGTTCTACTGACTCTTCCATAGAATCCAAAAGTCTCTTAGGCACGGACTCAAGCACATGCATACGGATGCACTGATATATACTGATGTCATACATGTTCCCACAAGAAAAAGGAACGCGCATATACGACATTGCTAGCTACAATTAACATTGTAAAGAAGAGTTGCAAAACAATTAGAGCTCCCTAATTTGAATTGACAAATTAATGCAAGCATTAAGTCCAAAGAGACTCTTTCTTCGGTGGTTCTTGCATTACAATATTGCTAGAAGAAGAAAAGCTCAAAAACTGTGGCATGCCATTGAAGTTATTACTGGCCAGAAGGAGAGATTTTTGGTCTTCATCGTGTAGCTGGGTCGGTAAGCTAGGTTCTTGCTGCATCTGAATGCAAAGCATCTCTGCTTGAGCCACTGCTAGCTGCATTTGCAACTGCGAAACTTGACTTTGCAGGTACGATATTGCTCCTACACATCCGTAGACCGGGTCTCTGATTCTTGCATTTGCTTCATACACCAAACTGCTCACGGCATCTGCTCGTTGATGAACTGGAATCTCCTGTATGGGATCATAAGTAATCAGAACTCAAGCTCTAGATAAAGAAACTAATTTTAAGTATACATGAGTTAGATAAAAAAGAGATTAGAGATGAACCTGCAACATTTTACTGACATTACTAGCACCGAAGACTTTGTGAACAATGGCAAATTTGTGAGGGTCGTCGGAAGGGAAGTAAGGAGCAAAGATGCAGTCTTTGGCACACCGGCGTCTGAGTAGCTTGCAAGAGGCACATGGTGAAGAACCACCCATCTCTTTTCTCTGAATAAGATAGATTTGTCTTTGTTGATTGGTATTATATAAACAGTTAACTTACCAGAGAAGAAGAAGCTCGGTAGATGACATGTTGAAGAAATTAAGCAGAAAATGCGTATTTATAATAGTAGAAGAGGTGGTGGGAGTGGGATCTAGCGAAGACCAGAGGCACATGATCTTGTTATAATAAGGCGACTAATTCATTTCATTAAACTAATCACATTGTAATAGCAAACCAAGATAATCATTATGAGAAGCAAAAGATTCAAGAGCTTCACATGTTGTGATGAGGGTAAATTTGTCAGATGGAAATTGGAAAATTAGGCCATGGGGATGTGGGTGGGGGTTGACCACCGCCTCGGCGCGTGATTGGTTGGCATATTGCATGTGGTAGTCATGCCCACGTTCTGTTTTGACTATATATATAAATAAAAGGAATCATAAATATTTCCGATTCTCCGTGGCTTGTTACGCCTTTGCGGGTGGTCTGATCAGGAATAGTCAGGATTATTGGTGTGAAGGTTTCTTACAGAATATAGACGTGTACTTTCCAGTGACAGCCGAACTTTAGGGGATATACTCGGGTCTCCTTCTCGCATGGAATTTTGGGTATCGCCGAGTAGTGCTCGAGATGGATTCTTTGGAGGTTATTAATATAGTCTCTTCGTCTGTTTTGCAGGTTCTGGAAGATCCTTCCTTGGTCCAGGGTTTGCGAGATCTTCAAAACTGAAATTGGGACATCCAGATTCGGCATATCTTTCGGGAAGGGAATCGATGTGCTGATTTGTTGGCTCACTTAGCTTCGAAGTCAGGCCCTGGCTTTCGTGAGCTCCAAGAAATCCCGATGCAATGCATTGCGCTCTTTTGTCAGGATATACAAGGCATCCCGTTTTGTAGGAGTGTGTAACTTTTTGTCTGTTTGTCTTTCCTTAGTATGCAAAAAAAAGAAGAACTTGACGAGTGTGAAAAGCAGTTAAGAGAGTCAAAGCTAGTTGAATTAGATAACTAGCTAGGTCGGTTTCACCACACAGTTAAACCATAATTAACTTCCAAGATGAATGGGAACTCAACATGAATGTTTGTTGGCGACGTAGACATCATCGTTCATGGTAATTGAGCCTGTTCTGGTTTGGTTTAGAACGTTATTTCATTTCATTAATTTATTTATCGAATTACTACAATATGAGAACTTGACATAGAAAACATTTACCAAATAATAAGAAAGAAAACGATAATCGATTCGCCCGCTACGAAATTAATGTGATGAGATCCGGCAGAAGCCTAAGGTCTAAAAGGAAATTTATCCTTTGAATACGTCAGTAACTCATGACTAACTAAACCACAACATAATATAAATGTGTGGAACCCTAGCTAAAACCTAATAATCTAATAATACCATCGCATTTAATGACCTCCACATGACTCCGAATTTCTTTATTTCTTTTTTGGTTTAAGAAACTATACAAAAGTCCTTCCCTGGTTATCCTATGTAGTAATTAAAACTTCTTCTTACGTTTTATTTGTCATACAAATCAAGTTCATATCGTTAAGACTGATCAGGAGCTCAGCTAACACGTACTTAAATATAGAGTCCCCTGTATAATTACCTTTAATTATACATCATCACAAACCGTGTGCCTGCAAGTTTGACTTCCGAGTTTCAAACACCTAGGCTATGCATAGGGAGCAAAAAAAGGCTAGCTTGCATCTCTAGACGGTGAGAACGTTGTATTCTTAAGAGGGCTCAACCAGCAGTTTTTGTGCGCACGTGTTCTGGAATTAACAAATTTGATACATTTAATATAACTTAACAACAAGAGACATGAAGTGGGAAAATTTGCACTAATAGCAATTACGTCATTAATTAGTGTGAAGTTAAGTGTTACATAACATATATAATATAACAGCATTCTCATTGGATAAGGGAGAATGAAAATATCAAATGTTTCTCTTGTTTTTGTTTTAAGTTGCATTTAATGATGCTTGTTATTATGGAAGACTCAGTTCTAGAAACGTGCATCCAAATGTTGAAGATTATAATTCAATGTTTGCCAGGCAAACCTTCCCGCTCGAGTGAGTTTCTCAATTGAGCCTTGAAATTCTTCACTTGCTTCAAACAGAGAGGTCTAATTTGGATTTCCAATGAGAGTGATTATGTATTCTATTTCAAAATGCAAAAATCTACATTATCAACTCCGTGTCGATGAAAGACCAAGGCCAGGACCCAGGAGGAGCAAGAGGTAGGTAGGCACGTAGTCATGCCAATATGCAATCATATTCATATCTGATATTCAATTCTCTTGCCGCGGTGTCAGCCTTGCCCTTAAAGTTATAGTAGTTAATAATTCACCTGAAGTTAGTTTTTATAACTCCTCGTTCAGGAATAAAGATTCAGTCTTTTGTTTTTCTTGTGTTTTTTTTTTTGTGTGGAAATGATCACTTTTTACACAAAAAAAAAATTTATGATTTTTTTATAGATTTAACTTATTTTAAAATATATGTTCAAGAATCTCTTTACGTTATTCTTGAATTCACGTTATACATTAATACACTTTTATTTGGTTTAAAGAAAATGTCTCGTTCATTATTTAATATGAGTTTTACAAACTTAGATAATTTTAAATAATAAAACAGCGTAAAAGATACGACAAATAAATTTTAAAAACTCCTTAATTTAATTTTTTTAAAATTTTCCTTATAATTTTCAATTTTTCAAAAAGCCTCATTCTCTTATACTTTCGTTAGAAAAATAATAGCAAAACATATGTAACATAAACATTACATGTAGACCAGTCAACTGTTATTTATTTACTATATTTTTATTTTCTAATTTCATCACTGAATTTATTAACTTGTTACTCATTTCAAAGGCTTGTCTTTTTGGGTTATTATAAAATTTTAATGATTATACAACTCATTAGAGGATTTTTATTTTTTAATTATTGGTTTGGATCCAATTTAATTAGTTCAACTTAGGTTTAAGAGTTGTAAGAATTCATCTAGGTTGTCATATCAATAATATTTGATTGATCCACATGTGACATTTATGCCATATGTGTTCATTGTTATTTTAAAGATAAGTCAAAGTGAAGTTGTATTTTTAGAAAATTAAAAATTATAAAGAGCATCTTTAAAAAAAAATCAAAGATTAAAGATTTTTTTAAAATTTCTTAAACCACAAATGAGTCTTTTATCTTTTACCTTAATAGAATCCACAAGTTAAGAATCTCAAAACAAAACACATCCAATGATTGACTAGGGGTAAGGTCAATATTTAAATTATCGCAAATGCACGACATAGCTGTAACTAACACAGACAAGTATGGGTTGATTCCATAAAGACAATAAGTACTAGTAATTACCCTTTTTCTATTATCTAACGTATGAATCAAATTTTAGATTTTAATTAAAAAATAAGTTAAACAAATAAACTAAAATTAAAAATGATAATGAACGTAAGATAGAGGAAATTACTTTAAAAAATCAATATCAAATAGTAGTGTCTAGGTGATGAATTCCCCTAAGCATCATTAAATATTAACCCTTTTACCATGAAATATCTTTCTCAAGACTATTAACAACCAATCCATCAGTTGATTAACAAAAATCTTTCAAGTTAAAACCCCTAGGATTGTATTATCGATTTGTAAATTTTAGCTATTAGGTTTGACCACGGTACAGAGGATTTATGTCGACCTATCTCTAGCTTTACCCGCAATTCCTTTTAATTATGGTATATCTATTCATACAACAGTATTTCTTTATCTCAATCATATGAAATCAAATCATGCATTAATATTTTGAATATATTTGAACAAGAATAAAATTCATAATTGAATCGTAGTAAATCTGTAACATCCCATTACCCCATTATACCCTAGGATGCTTTATTTGTAAGAGTTTGTTGAGAATTTAGAAATGCATTTCATGCATTATATGGCATACACTTGCACGTGAATAATATTGTTATTCATGAAATAATTGTACATGCATTCATTGACATTTTTCGGGTATAATTGATGTATAAATGCGAATAAAATGCGAATCGTGGATTATTTATGTTGAAAATTTATTTGGTGATAATAGTTATTATTTCGAAAATTTTGGAGACATTTCCAATATTGTGGAGATTTATCAAAAATTTGAGGTATTTTAGACTAGGAAAAAAATATTGAAATAAGAAATAAGAGACAAATTATTAGTTGACAAATGGACAAATAATGGAGTGACATGTGGACCCATAACTAAAAGACAAATGGTAGCTTATCTAGTAAATAAGTAGAACACGTGCATTGGAGACATGTGTCAAGCCTTAAAAGAGACACCTAGTCATTAGGAAACATGTTTCTGCAGCTTTTCCTTTGGTTTCACCGAAAACATCTAAACTTCCTTCTTGCTTTACCATCACCGAAACACCATCTTGCTCATTTATG
>JANZXP010069984.1:0-10671 GCA_027576715.1 Erythroxylum flavicans
CTCTGTTTTACCCACCGAAGGTGCCCAACGGGCTATTTTTCCCACCGAGGGTGCCTAGCAACCATGCCAACGGGCTGTTTCATCCATTGAAGGTGCCCAACTGGTTGTTTCTCCCGCAAAAGGTACCTAGAGAATGTGCCAACGAGCTATTTTGACCATCAAGGGTGCCTAGCAACCGTCACAACAGGCTATTTCGCCCACCTATGGTGCCTAGCGACTGTGCCAATGGGCTGGTTTACCCACTGAATGTGCCCAATGGCTTGTTTTGCCACCGATGCTACCTAACGACCTTGCCAATGGACTGTTTTCCCATCAAAGGTGTGCCAACGTGCTATTTTTCCCACCACAGTTTCCTAGCCACCGTCCCAATGGGCTGTTTTCCTTACCAAAGGTGCCTAGTGACCATTCGAACACCCAACAGGCTGTTTTGCCCATTGAAAGAGACTAACGACTATTCCAACTGGCTTTTTTTCCTACCGAAGGTGGCTAACGACCGTGCCAATGGGTTGTTTTGCTCATGTAAGGTGCCTATCGATTGCGCCAACGAGCTTTTTCCCCACCAAAGATGCTTGGTGACTGTGTCAAGGGACTGTTTTTTTTACTGAAGGTGCCTAGCGACCATACCAATGGGTTATTTTGCCTATCAAAAGTGTGCAAACAGGTTGTTTTCCCACCGAAGTTACATCAATGTGCTGCTTTTCCCATCGAATCTGCCTAGCAATTGTGCCAACTAACTGTCTTCCCCACCAAAGGTGTCTCAACAAACTATTTTGCCCAATAAAGGTGCCCAGCCACCCTGTCAACGAGTCGTTTTTCCCACAGAAGGTGCCCAGCTAGCTGTTTTTCCCACTGAAGGTGCCTAGCCACCGTTCCAATGGGCTGTCTTACACACTGAAGGTGCCTAGTGACAATGCACCGAATTGTTTTGCTCGTCGAGGGTACCTAGAGACATTGCCAATGGGCTATTTTACCTATTGAAGGTGTCCCACTAGCTATTTTTCCCACCAAAGGTGCCTAGCAAACATGCCAACAGGCTATTTTACCTATCGAAGTTACACAGTGATCTTTCGAACGGTTTATTTTTCCCACTGAAGGTGCCTAATGACCGTGCCCATGGGCTGTTTTGCCTACCGAGGGTGCCTAGAGACCGTTCCAATGGGTTGGTTTACCTACTGAAGGTGTCCAACGAATTGTTTTGCCGAACGATGCTACCTAACGATAATGCCAATGGACTATTTTCCATTGAAGGTGTGCCAATGTGCTATTTTTACCCCTAACCACTATCCCAATAGGTTGTTTTGCCCACTGAAGGTGCCTAGTGATCATTCGAATGGGCTGGTTTGCCCATCAAAGGTGCCTAGTGACCGTACCAACGAGTTGTTTTGCCCACCAAGGGTGCCTAGGGATCGTGCCAACAGGCTGTTTCACACACCGAGAGTGCCTGGGGACAGCGCCAACAGGCTGCCTCACCCATCAAAGGTGCCCAATGGGCTTTTTTTCTACCGAGGGTGCATAACAATCGTGTCAACGGGCTGTTTTGCCCACTGAAGGTGCCTAACTGGCTTTTTCACCCATAAAAGGTACCTAAAGGACGTGCCAGCAGGCAGTTTTGACCACCGAGGGTGCCTAACAACAATTCCAAGGTGCCTAACAACTATTCCAATAGGTTGTTTCGCCCACCCATGGTGCCTAGTGACTGTCCCAATGAGTTGGTTTACCCACTTAAGGTACCCAACAGGTTCTTTTGCCCACCGATGCTACCTAATAACCTTGCCAACAGACTATTTTCCCATCGAAGTTATGCCAACGTGCTATTTTTCCCATCGAAGTTTCCTAGCCACCGTTGGAACGGGCTAATTTGCACACTGAAGGTGCCTAGAGACCATTCAAATGGGTTGTTTTGCCTAATAAAGGTGCCTAGCGATAGTGCCAATGGGCTATTTTACCCATCAAAGATGCATAATGATCGATCCAACGGTCTATTTTACCCACTGAGGTGCCTATCGACCTTGCCAAAGGGTTATTTTCCCACCGATGTTTCCTAGCCACCGTCCCAACAGGCTGTTTTGCCCACCGAAGTTACCTAATGACCATTCGAATGGGCTGTTTTGCCCAACAAAGATGCCTAACTACCATGCCAACGGACTGTTTTGACCACCGAGGGTGCCTGCCGACCGTGCCAATGGACTGTTTTACCCACCGAGGGTGCCTAGGGACTATGCCAACGGGCTATTTTGCCCATCAAAGGTGCGTAACAACTGTGCCAACGAGCTGTTTTGCCCAACGTAAGTGCATAATGACCATTCAAAGTGGTTGTTTTGCTCATTGAAAATGCCTAACGATTGTGCCAATGGGCTATTTTGCCCATCGAAGGTGCCTAGTGACCATTCGAACGGGTTTTTTTCCCATCAAAGATCCCTAACGATCGTGCCAACGGGCTGTTTTCCTACCCAAGGTGCCAAGCGACTATGTCAATGGGCTGTTTTCCCCATCGAATGTGCCCAATGGACCATTTTTCCCACCAAAGATGCCTAGCTACCACGCCAACAGGCTGTTTTGCCCACCGAAGGTGCCTAAAGACCATGTCAACGGCCTATTTTGCCCACCGAAGGTGCCCAGTGATCACTCAAAATGGCAGTTTTGCCCATCAAAGATGCCTTGCTATAGTGAATATGGATTGTTTTGACCACCGAGGGTGCCTAGGGACTGTGCCAACGGGCTATTTTGCCCACCGAAGGTGCGTAACGGCCATGCCAATGGGCTATTTTCCCACCATAGGTGCATATTGACCATTCAAACGGGTTGTTTTGCTCATCAAAGATGCCTAATGACTGCACCAAAGGGCTATTTTGGCCACCAAAAATGCCTAGTGACCATTCAAACGAGCTATTTTGCCCATCGAAGAAGCCTAGTGACTGTGCCAATGGGCTATTTTCCCACCGAAAGTTCCTAATGACCGTGCCAACGTGCTGTTTTACCCACCGAAGGTGCCTAACAACCATGTCAATGGGGTATTTTACCCATTGAAGGTGCCCAAAGAGTTATTTTACCACTGATGGTGCCCAGTGACTGTGCCAACAGATTGTTTTCCCACTAAACATGTGCCAACAACCAGTTTTTCCCACCGAGGGTGCCTAGCGACCATGTCAACGGGTTGTTTTTCACACCAAAGGTGCCCAGCGGGCTCTTTTTCCATCGAAGGTGCCTAGCTACCTTGCCAAAGGGTTATTTTGCCCACTGATGGTGCCTAGTGACCGTGCCAATGGGCTGTTTTGCCCCCGAAGAGTGCCTAAGGACCATCCCAATGGGCTGTTTTACCTACTGAATGTGCATAAGCGACCATTTTTCCCACCGAGGGTGCCTCACAACTGTGTTAAGGGGTTGTTTTGCCCACTGAAGGTGCCCAACTGGGTGTTTCTCCCACAAAATGTGCCTAACGAAATGCCAACGAACTGTTTGATCATTGATGGTATGCCTACGTGTTATTTTACCCACCGAAGGTTCCTAGCCACCGTCCCAATGGGCTGTTTTACCCACCGAAGGTGCCTAGTGACCATTCAAACGGGCTGTTTTACCCATTGAAGGTGCCCAGCCACTATATCAACGGGCTGTTTTGCCCACTGAAGGTGCCTAGCCACCGTGCCAACGTGCTGTTTTGCCCACTGAAGGTGCCAAACGACCGTGCCAACGGGCTATTTTTCCTACTGAAGGAGCCCAGTGACCATTCGAACTGGCTATTTTTCCCATCAAAGATGCCTAGCTATCGTGCCAACGGGTTGTTTTGACCACTGAGGGTGCCTGACGACTATGACAATGGACTGTTTTGCCTACTGAGGGTACCTAGGGACTGTGCCAACGGGCTATTTTGACCATCTGTGTAACGACTATGCCAATGGATTGTTTTTCCCGTCGTAGTACATAGTGACCATTCAAACTGGTTGTTTTGCCCATTTAAGATGCCTAACGATTGTGCCAGTAGGCTATTTTTCCCACTGAAGGTGTCTAGTGACCATTTGAACGGGTTGTTTTACCCATCGAAGATGTGTAGCGACCGTGCCAACGGGTTGTTTTCCCACCGAAGGTTCCTAGTGACCGTGCTAACGGGCTGTTTTGCCCACTGAAAGTGCCCAAAGGGTTATTTTGCCCACTGATGGTGCCTAATGACCATGCCAATGGAACATTTCCCCACCTAGTGACCATGTCAACTGGTTGTTTTGCACACTGAAGGTACCTAGCCACCTTGCCAACTGGCTATTTTGACCACCGAAGGTGCCTAGTGACCATGCCAACGTGTTGTTTTGCCCACCGAGGGTGCCTAACAATTGTGCCAACGTGCTGTTTTACCCACCAAAGGTGCCCAACTAGTAGTTTCTCCCACCAAAGGTGCCACCGAGGGTGCCTAGTGACCATTCCAACGAATTGTTTTACCCACCTAAGGTTCCCAACGGGTTGTTTTGCCCATCGAGCGTGCCTAGCGATCATGCCAACAGGTTATTTTTCTCACCAAAAGTGCCCAACTGACTATTTTTCCCCTAAAGGTGCCTAGCGAACGTGCCAACGAGCTGCTTTGCCCACCCAAGCTGTAGAGTGACTGCGCAAATGAACTATTTTGCCCACCAAAGGTGCCTAGTGACCATGTCGATATGCTGTTTTCCCCACTGAGGTGTCTAGCGACCTTGCCAATTGGCTATTTTCCCCATCGAGGGTGCCTAAAGACTGAGCCAACAGCATGTTTTGCCCACCAACAGTGCCTAGCGACCTTGCCAACGGGTTACTTTACCCACCGAAGGTGTCCAATAGGTTGTTTTTGCCACCGAGAGTGCCTAGCAATTGTGCCAACGAATTGTTTTGCCCATTTAGGGTGCCTAGCAACCATGCCAATGGGTTATTTTGCCCACCGAGGGTGTCTAGGGACCTTGCCAACGAGTTATTTTACCCACTGAAGGTGCCCAACAAGCTGTTTTTCCCACCAAGAGTGCCTAACAATCGTGCCAACGGATTGTTTTACCCATCGAGGGTGCCTAGCAACTGTGCCAATGGGCTATTTTGCCCACCGAGGGTGTCTAGGGACCTTGCCAATAGGTTATTTTACCCACGAAAGGTGCCCAACGGGCTGTTTTTCCTACCGAGAGTGCCTAGCAACTGTGCCAATGGGCTATTTTGCCCATCGAAGGTGACTAATGACTGTTCCAACGGGATGTTTTTCCCACTAAAGGTGGCTAACGACTATGTCAATGGGCTGTTTTGCCATATAAGATGCCCATCGACGATGCCTACAAGCTTTTTTCCCCACCAAAGGTGCCTAGCCAATGGGTTGTTTTCCCACCGAAGGTGCCTAACGACCGTACCAACGGGCTATTTTGCCCATCGAAAGTGTGGAAATAGGTTGTTTTTCCACCGAAGGTACATCAACATGTGGATTTTTTGACCGAATGTGCCTAGCGACCGTGCCAACGAATTGTCTTGCCCACCAAGGGTGTGCCAACAAACTTTTTTTTCCCACAGAAGGTACCTAACCACCATGCACACTGAAGATGCCTAACTAGCTGTTTTTTCACCAAAGGTGTCCAGCGGACGTGCCAACTGACTGTTTTGCCCACCGAATGTGCCTAGGGACTGTGCCAACGCACTGCTCTGCCCACTAAGGTGCCTAGCGACCAAGTCAAAGGGTTGTTTTGGCCACTGAGGGTGCCGAGAGACCATGCTGATGGGTTGTTTTCCGCACTGAAGTTGCCTAACGACCATACCAACGGGCTATTTTACACACTGAAGGTGCCCAATGGGTTGTTTTGCCCAACAATGGTGCCTAGCGACGGTGCCAGTGGACTGTTTTGCCCGCTAAAGAAGCCTAATGAGCTGCTTTTCTCATCGAAAGTGCCTAGCCATTATTCTAACAGGCTATTTTACCCACCGAAATTGCCTAGTGACCATGCCAACGAGTTGTTTTACTCACCGAGGTGCCAAGCAATCTTGTCGACAGGTTGTTTTCTCCTCCGAAGGTGCCTGACGAATGTGCCAGTGGGCTGTTCTGCCCATCAAAGGTTCCTAGTGACCAAACGAACGGGTTATTTTGCTGACCGAAGGTGCTTAGCGACAGTACCAACGGGTTATTTTTCCCACTGAACGTGCCTAGCAATCGTGCCAACGGATTGTCTTGCCTACCAAAGGTGTGCCAATGCACTATTTTTCCCACCAAAAGTGCCTAGCCACCGTGCCAAAGGCCTGTTTTGTCCACCAAAGATGCCCAACTAGCTATTTTTCCGTCAAAGATGTCAAGCGGACGTGCCAACGGGCTGTTTTCCTCATCAAAATTGCTTAGCGACCATACCAACGTGCTATTTTACCCACCTAAGGTGCCCAATGGGTTGTATTGCCCACCGATGGTGCCTAGCGACCATGCCAACGGACTGTTTTCCCACCAAATATACCTAGCGATCGTGCCAACAAGTTGTTTTGCCCATCATGTCAACGAGTTGTTTTGCCCATTGAAGGTGCCTAATGACTCTGCCAACGGGTTGTTTTGCCCGCCGAAGGTGCCTAACGATTGCCAACGGGCTATTTTACCCATCGAAGGTGCCTATTGACCATTCAAATGGGCTGTCTTGCCCATCAAAGATGCCTAGCAACCGTGCTAGCGAGCTATTTTGGCCACCGAGGGTGCCTGGCGACTGTGCCAATGGATTGTTTTGCCCACTGAGAGTGCCTAGGGACTGTGCCAACGAGCTATTTTACCCACCGAAGATGCCTAACGACTGTGCCAATAGGCTTTTTTGCCCATCGAATATGCCTAATGACCAATCAAACGGGCTACTTTGCCTATCGAAGATGCGTAATGAACGTTCCAACGGGCTGTTTTCCTACCAAAGATGCCTAACGACCTTGCCAACGTGCTGTTTTACCCACTAAAGGTGCCTAACGATCGTGCCAATAGGGTATTTTACCCACTAATCGTGTCCAACGGGTTGTTCTGCCCACTGATGGTGCCTAGTGACCGTGCCATTGGACTGTTTTCCTACCAATGGTCAGCCAATTGGCAGTTTTTCCTACCGAGGGTGCCTAGAGACCATGTCAACGGGCTATTTTGCACATCGAAGGTGCCCAGTGGGCTCTTTTTCCCACTAAAGATGCCTAACCACCTTGCCAACGGGCTATTTTCCCCACCGAAGGTGCCTGGTGACCATGCCAATGGGTTGTTTTGCCCACTGAGGCTGCCTAGCAATCGTGTCAATGGGTTGTTTTCCCTACTGAAGGTGAACAACTGTCTAATTCTCCCAGCAAAGGTGCGTAGCGAATGTGTCAATAGGCTATTTTGACCATCGAAGGTGTCTAGTGACCATCTCAACAAGCTATTTCGCCCACCCAAGGAGCCTAGCGACCGTGCCAGCGGGCTGGTTTTCCCAAAGAAAGTGTCCAACTGGTTGTTTTGTACACTGACGGTGCCTAACGACCTTGTTAATGGACTGTTTTCCCATCGAAGGTGTGCCAACATGATATTCTTCCCACCGAATGTTCCAAGCCACCGTCCCAATGAGTTGTTCTGCCCATCGAAGGTGCCTAGTGACCATACCAATAGGTTGTTTTACCGACCGAGGATGCCTAGCATCTGTGCCAACAAGTTGGTCTGCCTACCGAAGGTGCCTAACTAATTGTTTTTCCCACCAAAGTTGCCTAGAGAATGTACCAACAGGCCATTTTGCCCACCGAGGGTGCATAGCGATCGTGCCAATGGTTGTTTTACCAACCAAGAGTGCCCAGGGAACGTGCCAACGGGATGTTTTGCCCACCGAAGGTGCCCAACTGATTGTTTTTCCCACAAAAGGTGCCTAACGAATGTACCAATGGGTTGTTTTGCCCACCGAAGATGCCTAGTGACCATTCGAACGGGATGTTTTTCCTAACGAAAGTGCCTAGCAACCCTACCAACGAGCTATTTTACGCACCGAGGGTGCCTAATGACCGTGTCAATGGGTTGTTTTGCCCACTAAAAGTGCCTAGGGATCATGCCAACGGGTTGTTTTACCCACTAAATGTGCCCAAGGGGCCATTTCTCCCATCGAGGGTGCCTAGCAATCGTGCCAACAGGCTGTTTTGCCCATTGAAGGCACCCAACTGGTTGTTTCTCCTGCAAAAGGTGCCTAGCCAATATGCTGACGAACTGTTTTCCTGTCGAAGGTGTGCCAACGTGCTATTTTTCCCACCGAAGGTTCCTAGCCACTGTCCCAACGGGCTGTTTTGCCTACGTAAGGTGTCTAGTGACCATTAGAATAGGCTATTTTGCCTAATAAAGGTGTCCAACCACTGTGCCAACGGGCTGTTTTACCCACCGAAGTTGTTTTCCCCATCGAAGGTGCCTAGCCACTATTCCAACAGACTGTTTTGCCCACTGAAGGTGCCTAGGGACCATGCCAATGAGTTGTTTTACCCACCGAAGGTGCTTAGCAACCTTGCCAACAGGCTATTTTGCCTGCCAAAGGTACCCAACTGTCTATTTTTCCCACCAAAGATGACTAACGACCATACCAACGAGCTATTTTACCCACCAAAGGTGCCCAATAGGCTGTTTTGACCATCGATTATGCCTAGCTACCGTGGCTTGGCCACTGAAGATGCCCAACGAGCTGCTTTTCCCATCGAAGGAGCCTAGCCATCATTTCAACGGGCTATTTTCCCACCGAAGTTGCCTAGTGACCATGCCAATGAGTTGTTTTCCTCACTAAGCGTGCCTGGAGACCTTGCCAATTGATTGTTTTACCCATTGAAGGTGTCCCAATGGCTGTTCTTCCTACCGAAGGTGCCTAGTGAACGTGCCAATGGGTTGTTCTGCCCATTGAAGGTTCTTAGTGATCATGCGAACGGGTTGTTTTGCCCACTGAAGGTGCCTAGTGACTGTGCTAATGGTGTGCCAATGCACTGTTTTTCCCACCGAAGCTGCCTAACCATTGTGCCAAAGGCTAGTTTTGCCCATTGAAGATGCCCAACTAGCTGTTTTTCCATCGAAGGTGTCCAGTGGATGTGCAAATGGGCTATTTTGCCCACTGAAGGTGCCTAGTGACTGTGCCAGTGGGTTGTTTCACCCACTGAAGTGCTTAGCGACCACGTCAACGGGATGTTTTGTCCACTGAAGTTGCTTAGTGACCATACCAACGGGTTGTTTTATCTACCGAAGCTACTTAGCGACCGTTTTAAAGGGCTATTTTACCCACCAAAGGTGCCCAATGAGTTGTTTTGCCCATCGTGGGTGCATAACAACCTTGCCAATGGGCTGTTTTGCCCACCAAAGGTGCCTCATTGGTTGTTTTTCCCACCAAAGGTGCCTAGTGACTGTGCCAATGGGCTGTTTCACCCACCAAAGGTGCCCAACAGGCTGTTCTTCCCACCAATGGTGCGAACGAACTGTTTTGCCCATCCAAGGTGCCTAATGTCCATGTCAACGGGCTATTTTTCCCACCGAAGGTGTCTAGTGATCATTCAAATGGGTTGTTTCTCCCATCAAAGATGCCTAGCGAACGTGTGAACAGGTTGTTTTGCCCACCGAAGGTGCCTAGGGACTGTGCCAACGGGTTATTCGAAGGTGCCTAACGACCACACCAATGAGCTGTTTTATCCACCGAAGGTGTATAGTGACCATTTGAACGGGTTGTTTTGATCATCAAAGATGCCTAGTGACCGTGCCAACGGGCTGTTTTCTCATCGAGGGTGCCTAGCGACGGTGCCAATGGGCTGTTTTGCCCACCGAAGGTGGCCAACTGACTGTTTTACCAAAGGTGACTAGCAAATGTACCAACGGCCTTTTTTTCCCACCAACGGTGTGTAATGACCATTCGAACGAATTGTTTTGCCTAATAAAGGTGCCTAGCGACCCTGCCAATGGGCTGCTTTGCCCACTGAGGGTGCCTAGCAACTGTGCCAATGGGTTGTTTTGTCCACTAAGAGTGGCTAGGTACCATGCCAACGAGTTATTTTACTCACCAAAGGTGCCCAACGAGCTATTTTTCCCGCCAAGGGTGCCTAACAACCATGCCAATGAGCTGTTTTGCCCACTTAAGGTGCCCAACTGGTTGTTTCTGCCACAAAAGGTGCCTAGCGAACGTGTGAGATGGCTGTCTTGACCATCGAGGGTGCCTAGCGATCGTCCCAATGGGCTGTTTTGCCCACCCCTAGCGACTGAGCCATTGGGCTGGTTTACCCACTGAAAGTGCCCAACGGGTTGTTTCACCCACCAATGCTACTTAACAAGCGTGCCAACGGACTGTTTTCCCATCGAAGGTATGCCAACATGCTATTTTTCCCACCAAAGGTTCCTAGCCACCGTCCCAATGGGATGTTTTGCCCAATGAAGGCGCCCAACCACCATGTTAACTGGTCGTTTTGCCCACCGAAGGTGCCCAACTAGCTGCATTTCTGACCAAAGGTGCCTATCCACTGTTCTAAGGGGTTGTTTTTTCCACTGAAGGTGCCTAGTGACAATGCAACTAGTTGTTTTGCTCGCCGAGGGTACCTAGCGACATTGCCAATGGGTTTGAATTGTTTTGCCCACTGAAGGTGCCTAGTGACCGTGCCAACTAGTTGTTTTACCCACTGAGGTGCCTAATGTCCTTGCCAACAGGTTGTTTTGCCTACCGAGGGTGCCTAGAGAATGTGCCAATGAGCTGTTTTTCCCACCGAAGGTGC
>JANZXP010070054.1:0-10666 GCA_027576715.1 Erythroxylum flavicans
ATATCATGTATGGATTGGCATGATGATTTGGATTTGTTGCTTCTGCTGAAAAAATGATTTCTTAAAAGTTTTGAAATTTACCGTTTCTCCAAATGTAGCATGCTTTCTTTTTCCGATCCAATATAGATGTGACTCCACTTTCATTTTTACTTTATTGTGACCAAGCACCTATTTATTATCCCATATACCTTGTGAATATCGGGCTCATTTCAAATTCTATCCCATATCCATTATAGATACTGGACTCAGTAATAACCAAGCTTGTGGCTCTTTCTAAGCTTTAAGATCTTTTTCATAGTAGTCACTGTAGTCACAACTCCTTTATCTAATCATGTATAACTATGTGATGGAATGCATCAATTCACATAATATGCTACCAATAACTTTCATTCAATGCGCACAGTCATTTATCACATTCATTGGATCTGATTCCAGCATTCAACATTCAGTTAAGTACACAATTTCCATATTCACATACATATAGAAAGCACTTCTAATACAATCTCGAATATCAAACTCCTCAATCCATCATTGTCTGGAACTACCACAATCATATCAATAATAATTCAATATCTAAAATTTAATTGAAAACAATTTAGTCACAGTGAGAAAACATCTAAGTTAACTCACAGTTCGCCCTAGATAAGCTATTGCCTTGATGACTCGGCAATGTCTAGATGCTGATGATTAATTTGTGCTTTTTTAGTCATGCAATACACATATATAGTTCACACATTACTAAGTTTATCAATCATATAAAAATTCAGTCATGCATATATATTTATGCTTCATGTTTAATGCATGCTCATTTGACCTTTCTAGGTGTGTAACTATTCATAAATTTTGACTATTCAAACACCATACTTTGTATACTACCATTTTGCAATCAGGTTTGTCCCTTTAATTTAGCTTGATTTACTCCAAATTCATCAACCATACTTTACACTTACCCTTGAACATTTCCATGATCAAAAACCACTTATAATACACACACAATTGTTTCTTTAAATCTGAAATTTTTAGCAAGCTAAATCTATACATTCACCAAACTTTTTCCAACAACATGGACCTATACATTTACCTAATTCTCATTCATAAATACTCCATGATCTTCAATACTCATTCATCAATACCTTATACACATTGTTCATGTCCTAAAGATCATGTTTGCATTAAAAGAACTAATTTATTCCTTTAAAAAATCAGAATTTCCATATTTGAACTCAACCACATCAAAACAGTCCATTCTTTAGATAATGACACCAATTAACTACATAAACTTATCAAGATTTTAACCAATTAATCAAGAAACAATGTAGGCTCATTCCTAACCTTAATCAAGTCCAAATATACTAATTTAGGGTGAAATTTCTCAACTGGTTCAACAGGTTGAAATTAAAAGTTCAGAATTTGTCATCAACATCACTAATGTGTGTAATTTTACTACCTTCAATACCTCACAAATTTAACAAGCTTAAAGACATCACTAACATCTGAAATTTTCCAGATTTCATGTCCTTAGGGTTACTTCATTTCAGGTTAGTTTACCTTCCAAATTGGTTACTATGGCTTACAAAATTCTGCTCACCTATATCATTAACATTCATTCTTTTACAAATACACGTACATCTCTAATTGTTCAGGTTTGAAAACACCTTAATAACCCCTATCTTTGGCATGAATTCCTCATCAATTATAGTTCAAATCCTAACTTAAATCATACATAGAACAGTTCATAAACTACCATTTTCATATATGCAAAAGCAGACTAGAAAAGTACTCATTCATTCTCCATTTTCCAGCATATCTTCAACATCAACATCATACACAATCTATCTCAATTCAATCATCATAATCATTCAATTATAACATGCCATAAAGAACAACACTTTACTTACATATTTAGCTTCCAATTCTAGTTCAATTCATCAAGTTTACCTAGCCCTCCATGCATGCAAAATTGTCCCAAATTTAAGGCAAAAATTGTATGGTTTTTGCCTATCATAAAAGACAACAATAATCTAGTTCTTCAACTATTTTTTGGAGGGTAAAAACATGTATTTGGTGTGGTAATTTAGCATAGCTTTAAGAATAACACATAAATAGGAGATAGAAGAAAGTTTCGATGGTGAGAGATGAGAAGAGGAGAAGAATGAGCTAGGCTAAAACAACTCCTGCTAAAATGTTACACCTAAGGTGCTAGATGTCACCGTATTACTTTAACATATGTCCTTAAGCATGTAAGCCACTTATCCCTTCCATAGGCTACGAAATGTCACCTAATTATTAGTCCATTTATCACTCAATCATTGTTTCTGTTTGTCAATTAATTACCCATGACAAATTTCACTCATTTATCTATGCCATTTTCAATTATTTTACAGGTTTAGTCATCCTAATTTTTCATATGTCAATTTATCCTAACACTTGGCATTTTTCCTAGTCTAAATATACATTTTAATTCATCGCTTTTCTAATGGTAACAATTAATTCCAAATTTACCACTTGCAATCTATCAAACCAAAATTCAAGTTATAAATAACACGCAATTAGATCATAATCACTTTAAGCGTTTTATACCCTGGAATATGTCAATTGAGTGCATATACTATCTTTACAATGTGTACGAAATCATAATTCATATGTATATGCTAATGTTATGTATTTGAGTGAAATGCATTCCATAAATAAAAAATGATTTGACTCATATGCAATAATCTAAGGCTCTAACCCTTAGTATGGAAAATGGGCTATTACAATTCTCCCCCTTAAGAAATTTCGTCCTCGAAATTCTTACTCGATTGATCAAACAGATAGGGGTATTGTTTCCTCATATTCTCTCAGTTTCTCATGTGGCTTCTTCTCTTGAATGATTCCTTTAAAGGACTTTAACCAATGGAATCACTCAATTTTTGAATTGTTTAGTTTGATAACCAACTATCTTAACTAGTTCCTCAACATAACTCAAGTTAGTTGCAAGTTCAACCTCCTAAGTTGGTGACATATGTGTCAGATCTGACCGATATCTTTTAAGCATACTAACATGAAACACATTATGAAATCTGAGCCATCTTGGCCGGTAATGCTAACTTGTAAATCAATGATCTTATTCTTTCAGTAATCTCGTATGGACCAATATACCTAGGACTGAACTTACCCTTTTTACCAAACCTTAGTGCTTCTTGCTAAGGTGATACTCTCAGAAACACCTTATCTCCCACTTAGTACTCTATATCTCTCCAGTGCTGATCTGCATAACTTTTCTGCCTATCTTAAGCCACCTTAATTCTACTATGGATCAGTTTAACCTTATCAACAGTGTCTTGAATCAACTCTAGGCCTTCAACAATCCTTAGACCTTCATCATCCCAATACAAAGGCGATAGACATGTTCTGCTATATAATGCCTCATATGCTGCCATACCGATACTACTGTGATAGTGATTGTTGTATGCAAATTTAATAAGAGCTACATATTGATCCCATGCCCTTGGAACTCCAAAATATAAGTTTTAAGTATATCCTTAACGGTCTTAATAGTCCTCTCACTTTTTCCGTCTGTCTAAGGATGAAAAGTTGTACTAAAGTTTAACTTTGTACCAAAAGGTATTTGTAAACTACCCCAAAACCTAGAAGTAAATCTAGGCTCCCGATCTAATACAATGGACACTGGAACAACATGTAATCTCACTACCTTATTAACATACTTCTAGGCTAACTGATCTAGAGTATTATTCTCTCTCACAAGTTTTTAATACGTCAACAATGACCAATATGGAATCATATTGCCTCGAAGTCCTTGCCAAACCTATAATGAAATCTATAATAATCCTCTCACATTTCCACTCTAGAATAGGTAGTGACTGTAACTTCCCAACTAGAGCCTAATGCTCTGCCTTAATTTGTTGACAAGTCAAACATTTAGCAATATACTTTACCACTTGTTTCTTCATCCTTGGCCACTAGAAATGTTGTTTCAGAGTACTGTACATCTTAGTAGTACCAGGATGCATAGTATAGGCTGCTATGTGTGCTTCCTCTAAAATCACTTTTCTCAGATCATCCACATCAGGTACATATAATCTCTACTTCAACCACAATGCATCATCCCTCAATTTAAACTCAGAATTTGGATTATGTTTCAACTTCTCAATAAGCTTCATTACTTCTAGATCCTTGTTTTGAGCTTTTCTGATCCTTTCATGCTATACCAGTCTAAGCTTCAATGTAGCCAACAATGTTTCATTATACACCAAATTCAGCTTTACATTCAATGTTCACAGTTGTACTAGGTTTGGTAACCTCAATGTTTGAATTTATGGCACACTGCTATTAGATTTCCCACTTGATGCATCATCAACAACATTAGCTTTACCAATAAGATATTCAATTGTGCAATCATAATCCTTAAGCAATTTAATTCATTGTCTTTGTCTCATATTTAGTTCTTTCTGACTTAATAAATGTTTCAAACTTCTATGATCTATAAATATCAGAAATGTTTCACCGTACAGATAATGTCTCCAAATCATTAAAGTAAACACCAAAGCAGTAAGTTCTAAATCATGAAGTAGATAGTTGAACTCATGAGACCTTAACTATCTCAATGTATATGCAATCACTCTGCCATACTGCATCAAAACATATCCTAACCCCTGGTGTGAAACATCATTATACACTAAATATCCTTCAAATCCAAATGGAATAACGGACACTGGTGCTATAGTTAATCGATGTTTTAATTTCTCAAAGTTCCTTTGGTATTCATCAGTCCATTTGAATGGTACATTCTTCCTCAGAAGCTTTGTCAAAGGGGCTAAGATCAAAGAAAACCCCTCGACAAACCTTCTGTAATAACCTGCTAATCCATGAAAAATTCAAACTTTAGATACATTTTTTGGGGCTTCCCACTTCATCATTGCCTTAACTTTCATTAGGTTTACCTGTATGCTCTGTCTAGATACTATATGACCTAAGAATATCACTTAATTAAGTCATAATTTACACTTACTAAACTTGGCATACAATTATTTTTCCCTCATTATTTTTTAAGACTGACCTCAAATGTTTAGAATGTTCCTCTCTACTCTTCGAATACACTAAAAATATCATCTATGAATACAATCAAAAAATGATCTAAGTAAGGTTGGAATACTTTATTCATCAATGCCATAATAGTTATCAGAACATTTGCCAACCTAAAAGTCATCACCAAAAACTTAAGGTGCCCATATCTAGTCCTGAATGCACTCTTTAGTACAACAATTTCTACTATTTTTGACTGATAGTATCCTGATTGCAAATCCAATTTAGTAAACACCTAAGCTCCTGTTGGATCGAAAATAAAAACATGCTAGGTTTAACTAAATAATAGATTTCAAAAACTTTTTTCGAAATCAAAATAAAGTGAAAGCTTAACACCAAATCAACATGCTTTAATCCATACATGATATGGTATAAGGAAAATAAATAAAATAAGAATAAGATTGAAATTTTTACCGATTCCTAGCCACAGCTTCGCCTCCTCGCTGTTATGTCCTCAACCAATCCGATCTACCACTTATTCTTTTTGGATAGCTTGGTTATCAAGATCCTTTGGTGGGAAAGAAAAGAAAAATGTAAGGCAAACTTTTGCTATATTCGACTAGTTGAAAAGGAACCAAAAATGAGACACTCTCATTTGCTATATTAGGTTAGCTTGAAAAAGCCAATGGAGAGAGCTTCTTTTGCTATCTCCAAAATAGAGTTTTTGGGAGAGAGTTAAGAGCCGAACCGAACGCCGATATTCATTTTACAACAAAGAAATAAAAACTTGATACACTTCTATACAACACTTGTATGGTTTTGGAGTTAGTGGAGAGCCAAAAGACTTACGTCAACTACATCCAACGCTTGGACGTTTTCTTTGTTACAATAATAATAAGCATGACCGATGATTTGCTTATTATCTAAGGTCTGCTTTTACGTTATTAAACAGAAAACCATCAAATCCATTTAATCATAAGCATGATCGAATGTATTGGATGAGAGTGGAGAGAGCAAAAGCCACATAAAACACCTCTTCATTCTTTAATGAAAATATTCTAAAATGGGCTACACGTTTATGCCTTTAAAACAACCATTAAACTATTTAATAATTGATGACCAAAAACGTTAACTTCATTCTTTAATCAAAAGAATGGCTACTATCTACTACCACACCATTCTTTAATTAACCATTAAACTATTTAATGATAAAAAGAGCATTACCTCATTCTACAATTTGTTTTTGGCTCTTATTTTATTTTATTTTATTTAGATTTTAATTCAATTAATTGAATTAATTAAATCAAAATCCAGCCCAATATTAAAAGTTTCTTTGGGCTTATAATTAACAATTAATTAGTGTAAGCCTAACATTTAATTATAGGCTTAAGACCTAATTTATTTAACTCTTAATTAAATTGTTCCGGTCTTATTGGTTCGAATCCAATTCTCTCCAAAATGTATCATTTTCTTTTCAGTAAACTCCATTTATTTTTCTTGCTTTCCTTGATAACCTTTCTAGAAGCCAAGTGGGGAATCTAATTGGAGTTGAATAATTTAAGCTCCAATAAGCCCGGAATTAATTTAATCTCATTATAATTGATTCCGACTTATTAACAAAATGTTATTCCATTAAAAATAGTTGGCTGAACTCTTGAATTACTTAAAATTATGAGAAAACATATTTCAATTTATTAATACAATGTCCAATTACAAATTCTATTATGAATCATATTATAGTCATATGCACAGTAAAGCGTAAAATTACCATTTTAACCTTATGTTAGTTTTTCCTTCTAGATCTTCTGTTTCACTATACTTGGTTAACACACAAGATCTAATCTTGGTGTTAAGACTTGATAGGTAGCTAGTTTATCAAACTACTGGCGCCAGTTTAATCACCAATCTCCATAAGACATCTAGAAGTGATGGTATCACTATAAACTCTTTATTTGAGTGAATGTTCCCTGATGCATGTTTCAATTAATAATTCCAACATGTGAACACTAGATTGAAACCGTGTCAAAATCCATTCGTATCATATCAAGAATTATAACAAAACACACATGAGTTCTCCACTTATCAAGATTGTGGTTCGTAATAAACGAATGCTAAGGCGTATGTTTTAAGATTAAAGTAACAACCAACTTTATTATTTAAAAAACATACGCAATTCCATATTCATTTAATAGTGCCATTACTGATAGTTAACTACTATCATGATTTAAAACTCATAATTCCCTTGAAGTAAAGTCCTTTACTTACGTGGAGGTAAATCATAACACTATAGTCTAAACCATAATCAAGCGATCAACTTGATGATTCAATTGTGAATAAATTAATTTAGATTTTAATAATATACGTGTTTCGCATACATCTCTATGTATATGTATATTACTTACAGAAGAACCTTGGTACCTTATGACTAGTTATATTATGCTCAGAGAAATAAAACCAAACTCTTGTTTTTTTAATAATAAATATTTTCATTACAATATTATAACTAAAAGAAAATGAGGTTGTACATATATACACTTGCGTTCCAGGGCACTATATTTACATAACCCTAATAGTCTCCCACTTACCCTAAGGTAAGTTTGATATATCCCTCATTCCCATGCCTTCTAGGTGACCCTTAAAGCTCTTTTATGATAGCATCTTCGTGAACGGATCAGCAAGGTTTTGATCTTTGGGAATCTTTACCATATCCACCTCACCACATTGTATTATCTCTCTTATGAGATGATACTTTCTCTTAATGTGTTTGGCAGCTTTGTAGTTCTAAGGTTCTTTAGAATTAGCCACTGCCCCACCATTATCCCAATAAAGTGTAATGGCTTTTTTTGCCTCACGAACTACCTCCAAATCCTTTAGGAACTTGCAAAGCCAGACTATTTTTTTTACTGCTTCATAAGCGGCAACATACTCAGCCTCTATAGTCGAATCAGTAACATAAGATTGCTTGACACTCCTCTAGACTATGGCTCTACCTCCCAAAGTGAATATAGAACCAGAAGTTGATTTCCTTGAATCAACAACTGAATGGAAATTAGAATCTGTATATCCCGTCTTAATAAGATCACTTTCAGAGTAAACAAACATTAAATTCTTCATTTGCACTTGACCATAGTCTAATGATCCATTCCAGGATTTGACTGAAATCTACTTACCAATCCCACTCCGTAACAGATATCCAGTCTAGTGTAAAGCATGACATACATTAAACTTCTAACTGCCAAAGTATATGGAATGTTGCGCATACGTTCGACCTCCTCTTAGGTCTTAGGTACTTGCTCATTTGAAAGTTTGATTCCATGTCTAGTAGGTGTAAAACCCGTCTTGGAATCCTGTATGGAAAACTTATTGAGCATGTTCTTAATGTAGGTCTGTTTAGAAAAGGCTATCTGCTTATTCTTACGATCCTTTATAAGCTTGATCCTTAATAAGGCTATCAGCTTATTGAGCATGTTCTTAATGTAGGTCTGTTTACCAATCTAGCTTTAAAGGTCTCTACCTTTCCATCTGATCCTTTCTTCCTTTTAAAGATCCATTTACACCATATAGCTTTCATAATTGGTGCAAATCTACAAGGATCCAGACTTCGTTGAGGTACATGGAATCTATTTCTGATTCCATTGCCTTGGGCCATTTTTTCGCATCAACATCATTAATAGCCTATGTAGAAGTAATGGAATCAGTTACTTTTTGATACGAGATTGCAATTATGCCTTCTTCTAGATTTAGATACCTATCTGGTTGTCTTATAACCCTCCCACTATGCTAGGAACTACTTGACGTTCAGGTTGCTCTTTCGATTAAACTCTTGAATCCATTTCGATATCTTGTTCCGCTATATCCAAATCAACTCTTAGTTTGGATGGAATAGCTAACTCCTTTAGTACTACTTCACTTATGCCTTTGTGATTTCTCACAAATTTTTCCTCCAAAAAGGTTGCATTTATAGACATAAATACCTTCATGTCCTAAGGACTGAAAAAATAGTACCCTCATGTACCCTTAAGATATCCTACAAACAAACATACTTCTGACCTTGGTTCCATCTTTGTAGATTTAGGCCTTAGTACATGGGCTGCATAGCCACAAGTCCTCAAATGCCGCAATGAAGGCACTCGTCCAGTCCATAACTCCCTAGGTTTTTAAGACATCGATTTGGATGGAGTAAAGTTAAAAAGATAAGTTTCTGTTTGTATGGCATATCCCTAGAACGATTTAGGAAGGCTAGCATAGGATTTCATTGATCTTACCATTTCCAATAGAGTCATATTCCTCGTCTCAGCTACATCACTCTGTTGAGGTGTTCTGGGAGCTGACAAGTTAGAAACAATTCCATTGTGAATTAGGAATTGTTGGAACTCTCCAGATAAGTACTCAACACCTCAATTTGATTGAAGTTGTTTTAATGGCTTGCCAAGCTGCTTCTCAGCGTCAGCTTTGAATTCTTTGAACCTTTCAAAGGATTCACTCTTTTTGTGCATCAAATATAGATAGCCATGTCTAGAGTAATCATCTATAAAGGGTAAGAAGTATTCATAACCTCAGCTAGCTTGTACGTTCATGGGCCTACACACTTCAATGTGTACCAGGTCCAATGTGGATTCAAATCTATTTCTTTTGGAAGGAAATGAGGCCTTATTCATCTTTCCTTCGATACAAGACTCATAAGTGGGCAATAGACCATTATCCAAGCCCATAAGGATCCCATGCTTCACTAACCTATTAATTCTTTTCTGGTTGACATGACCCATCCTTGAGTGCCACAGATATTTTGAATTAATGCTAGAGTTATTGGATTTTCTTGATTTTATTAATTCTATGGTGTTTAGTGAGTCTGTCATAGGTTCTATAAAGAACAAACCCTATTTAATTACCGCATTACAAATAAATTCCTTATTCTCATGTATTGAAACTACTTTTTCAAAATATAAGGAATAACTATATTTTATTAAACAAAAAATAGAAATCATGTTCCTTAAAACCATTGGGATGTAACAGACATCCTTTTAAAATAACCTATGACCATTAGGAAAGTCTAAGGTAACTACTCCTACTACTTCTGCCAAAACGTAGGATCAATTTGCTATCTTGACTTGAAACTGGCCTTTAAGTAGTCTTTTCCTTTGCTGGAACCTCTGTATGGAATTGCAAACATGGTCAGTGGCTCCTGAATCTAATATCCAAGAATCAAATGAATCTACCATATTTCTAGTTCCTAACAAAGTTAGGAAACCTATACCTTGTGTAGCACCCCCTTACCGTTGGGTACGCACCGGGACGCCTGCAGGTCATTCCGGTACGTATCCTATGATAAGGGTGAGCTACGTGCGATCACTAAATTCATTCCACATGGCATCATATCAATTTTACCAATAAAGCATTAATAGAAAACCACAATGTTTTTAAAATCAACTTCTTCCTCATTTCATTCCATCAAAATCAAAGGTTTACACATCTATCATCCTGTACTGTCTGTACATAAATCCAAAAAAAAACCTAGTACAAAATGCTATATGAAAGAGGAAAAACATCAGATCTATCTAGGCCATTCCCAAAAGTCCCAGCTGACCGACCTGTGAGCCATGACTTCTCTCGCCAAAACAATCTACACGGCTGGAAAAGTCCC
>JANZXP010070095.1:0-10666 GCA_027576715.1 Erythroxylum flavicans
TCAAATTTTTCTGAATGGAGGGAACATGTAGGACATTAGACAGAGATAAAGATTTAGTAGATGTAGGTATAGAGGTTAAGCCAGTGTGAGAAATTTTCAAACCCGTTCCATTACCGATGAGAACATCCTCGGTACCGAGATAGGGACTGTGGAGGGACAGATTCTCCAAATCAGAGGTTATGTGATGCGTGGCACCACTATCCAACATCCAGCTGGGAGTAGAGGGAGACGAGATAGAGGAGTTGGTGGCAACATGTGCTCTCGGTTGCCATGGTTCAGGCTGTTGGAGATTAAAACCAGAAGGAGCAGTAGGCGTGCGAGGAGCAGGAGCACGAACTGCTGGAGACTGTGGACGTGGTGCAGCTCCATACTGATTGAGCATCCAGCCAAACTGAGAACAATTTCGCACTTTATGACCCTGTGCACCACATCCTTGACAGAAGCCAAGGAAAGGCCGAGAGGATGGACGTGAGGGACGACCAGAAGTGGGTGATGTCCAAGAGGGCTGAGAGGACGGGACGTTCCAGGAATGTGAAGAAGACCACTGGGAAGAGATAGGAACAGGAGGCGGGGCAAACTGTCGCCAATTACGGGATTTCGATGGACCAGAAGTAGGATGCGCAAAGACTGGAAGAGGCATGGAGATCTCGGATTGCTGGAGAAGAAGCTCTTTGTGCAGTATCTTTTCGTGCAGTTCATCAAACCCAATGGGGTTTCTCGTGCACGCACAGCATCAACAACAGAGGCTTAGCAATCATTCAGGCCATCCATGATGCGATCAACCAAGTCTTCTTCATCAAGAGGTTTCCCCATTAAAGCCAACTGATCAGCTTTACTGCGAACTGTGAACATGAAATCAGAGACACTTTGAGAGCCTTGCTTGGGGTTTTTCAGATGAGATTTGATCTGATCAATATGGCCCTTGGAAGCCTTGGCATAGATAGAGTGAAGAATGTCCCAGACGTCTCTTGCCGTGGAAGCACGATACACATGAGGAGCCACAGTGGGCGTGAGGGTGCTGATCAGATAGGAGAGGACAAGCTGATCTTATCGAAACCATGAAATATAGCTAGGGTTAGGAACTTCGTTTCTAGCAACAGTAACACGTTGTGGTGGGCAGAGGCAGAGCCATCAACATACTTGATTAAGTCATAGCCATGCAACGTCGATTGGACTTGCATCTTCCAGGCAAGAAAGTTTGTAGAATTCAGTTTGGTTGTTTGCGAGCCATTGGAGTGGATGATAATCAAAGGTTTATCAGGGTCTGAAGGGTTGGGAAGGGTGGGAGAAGCCAGAGATGATTCAGTCGACATGATTAAAGCAGCAGAGAATAGCTGTAGCAGCTAGGTTTTTGACAGAGAAATAGGTAAGGACCGGCGGCTCTGATACCATAATGAGCCAATATGATGTGACGTGCATTGTTATTGATGATGACTAGGTTTATATAGAGATTACAATGTAAACCCTAAGGACAATCTAGTCAATGTACATTTAATTATTTACTGTCTACAAAATCTTCTCCATCATAACTTACAGTAATGAGTTACTAGTCAACTACTTAGTAGTGTTCTGAGTCAACTACATTGAATAATTAGACATAACAGTTACTAGCACATACACTTAGATTACCTATATCATAATCCATATCGAAGCATTAAGAAATTTAAAACATCTATATTCTATTATTCTTTGAACTTCTTACATATGCAACTATTACATATTTGTTCAAAATGACACCAATTGGACCATCCAATTTACCAGGATTTTACAACCATAAGGGCATTTTCTTCCATAACCATCACAAAATGTGTTTTAGCCATTTTATATAGGATTATGGCTAAAGGAGCATTTGGGAATTACTTCAAATTGTAAAATGATAAAGTACCTTATTTTTACTAACATAAAAATTTGAAAAGAAAAAAGGGCTAAATGCCTAAATTGGGGCCAAACGTATTTGGGTTTGGTCAATTTAGGGTCAACCTTTTGAAGCTGCTCAATACAGGTCTAAATTTTCCAGAGTTTGCTCAATGTTAGGCTATTTTGGACTGAAATTAGGGAGTATCATACACACGCTGTTATAGACAGGCCTGTTGGTCTTTAGATGCCACGTTAAAAATACATGTGGTTCACGTGGATTTTTTAAAAAGAAAAAATAAAGAAAGCGTTGAAATTTTTACTAGAAACCTTAAAATAACTTTTAATCCCCAATTTTTCACCCTATTTCTCGGAAACTTAGCAATAGGTTGTTCGATCTGGCATCTTGCCTCCTTTACGCATCGTCACTGTTGATCACTCCAATCCCTCTCGTCGATCTACCTTCTAGTATTTCGGCGCAAATGTTCTCTCTAGCAATTACCTGGAACATTCACGTTTGATCTCTCCTGTGGAGCTAGAAGTATATATACATACACATGGGTGGCAGTTCATAGTTGTAGATGATTATTTGGTTGAACTGCAGATATTAAAAATTAGACTGTGTGTTCTATTCAAGAGCTAGTAGGTCTTATGATGAATATAGTTTTGAGTGTGTCTTCGACTTGGAGATTTTTGATGAGGTTGTTTTGGAGTTTAGGAGAGCACATTCAATGTCTGATTATTCTGTAGAGGTGGAGATAGAGAACGGAGTAATTGAGATAAAGGTACATTTGGCTAAAGTTTAGAAAAATTGTAGGATTTGCCATCTTAGGTTGGAGAGTAACAATCATGAATCAGGTCAACCCATGCAATTGGGTTGCTCTTATAAGGGTTATTTGGCTACTGCTCATAAACGGTGTGCAGAGACTTGGTTCAAGATTAGAGGTAATAAGTAAGTAGACAAAGCTCCACTGCTTTACCTTTGATGCCTCTCATTTTCAACGGTAACATTAAGAATTTAAATGTTTTAACTTCTATTTGCTATCCTAAATAGAGAATTCCCAAGCGATTGTTTATGTCCTTCATGTGTCTGTGGATGCTTTTTGACCATTTATGGTGAGAATAGCCATTTTCACATGAACTTGTCATTGTATAAATACACAACGTTACAGTAGAAGCATTCATTAACTTAAAGAGTTGCCAAAAGTTTATTCAGTTAGTTTGTGAAGGGAAAAGCATGATTGGAAGAATATGAATTGTAGCGAGAAAGGGAAAGTGGAGGATTTGATTGAGTCGATCTTCTATTACACAAGTTCATGTAAAATGTAAAGAGGCACGTTGCATTAAGGCACACTACTTTTGGTGATGTGTCTATGAATCTCAAAACCTCTTCTTTCTAGTTCTTTTTTTGGAAATGGAGATTTGACACCTAGTCGGTGTATATTACTTTAGCCTCTACTTAGTGCAGATTCCTTGCTTCTTTTTCTTGTGCCAATAAGCCTAAGCTCAAATATGCATTTCCCTAACACCAAGTTCCTTTCTGATTAGGAAAAAGAGACAGGAAAAAAGCCATAGCACTATCCTTTATAAGGCAAATTTGAGAATCATTTGATAGGTAGGTATAATGAGTAAAGTTTGCTACTTGCTCTGAATGTACATAGTTTGTATGATATGTTATTGTCTTGTGAGTGAAAATTTCATATATTAGATTATTGTGCCTCAGATCATGTTTCAATATTCTGCCACACATTATGGCATCTCACTTCTTTGGATTTGTGCAATAGGATAGTATCACAATTAGGTAGGATTTGAAGGGTTTGAATACTAATATGGTTGAGAAACTTCCTTTCTAATCTAGAAAGGAATTAATTATTCAGATTGTACCAATGGGAAAGTATAAAACTCCCTTTTGATGTTGCCTAAAAAATTATAGACTTACGATTATGATGTTCATTCCGAAGCTATATTTATCATGTAAAACCAACAAATTATTTGGTTTTTGATGTCATCTTACCTTGTTCCTAGACTTATATTGCTTCTTTAACTGTTATTTTATCATTCCATCTTTGTCTCTTTCAGTTTATTATTGTTCTTTTGTTAATTTGGTTTGCTTAATTTTATACTAGGATCTGTGAGATTTGTCAGTTTCCTACACGCAATATTGTCGGGCCAAATGAGGTTGAATCAATAGAGCAATCGAGCAAAACAAGTAGCACTGTAACTATACAGACAGTTTCGACATCAGTCTTCCATTCGAAAACACGTAGCTTCGGGTATGGCCACTATTTCCTAAATTTCTTACTAGCTTGCATGGATTTTGCATTTGTTGTATAATGGATTTTTCACTTTAATATGCCTTCCTAAATTTCTGTAAATGATTCCCTGAGAGAACTACTCTGTGGAAGGAAATGGAGTTATGAAATGATTATAGATAAGTGTTTCTCTTCAAGAACTAGCTATGATAAAAGAGTTTGAAAAGAATTTAAGTTATGGTCCTTGAAGAAGGTAAAGTGCAGAACCTTGCAAGGGATCTAGTAGGTAGTCTAAGAGTGACTAATAATCTGTATATATGCTTATTCCAAAAAATCAATTTGTAGGTACTTGAATATTGGATTCTCCTGTTTTATAAGTTGTGCATAACTGATCATATAAGATGTTGATCAATATATTCCTTTCATCATACCTGGTGTTACTGAGATTGATCTACATAATTGTTTGTTACAGTGGCGAACATTGTTATGGTGAACTTTTTAGCATGCTTCTTTTTTTTTATTGACAATAATATCACACAAAACATGGATTATATAGTTATTAGGTATAATCTTATGCATCAGCACTTGATGTCAGATTTTCTTTCATAAAGTGTTATTAGAATTCTTACCACTACACCAAAATAAGGAGATTTTAGACGCTTATACCTAGAGGCATCTAATAATTGTCTTAAAGAATCTAAAAATTAGTGAAAGTTTTAGACATTTATTTAAGACGATAAAATTTGTCTAAAAAATATACTAAAAAAATTCTAAAACTTCTAAAATTTCTACACAAATTTTAGAGTATTCGAAAAAGAACAGTAGAGTATTCGAAAAAGCTTTAAGAAAAATCCACCTTTAACCTAACACTTTATCTTCATTTCTTAGTCCACACATATATATAATTATAAGAACAAAAAAAGGACAAAATAATAGAAATATCCAAGAAATATTCGCTAGTCGCTCAACCAATCTCTCTTTTTCCTTCCTATTTCAATTGGATTTCAAATCCAATCTATTCTATGGTTTCATTTCCTCTCTCTTTCTTTGTCGATCTACATCTGATTTAATCACCTCAGTTCTTCACATTCTTTTTCTTTTCAATTTTTAATTTTTTCAGCAAAATTAATTTTAGTGGAAATAGATGGACGCGATCAAAGAATTGGAGTAGCTTGCCGATTTTATGAGGCAAGCCTCTACGATGCTGGCCGACGAGGATGTTGATGAGATGTCATCTTCGTCTTCATCTTCCTCCTCCCAACGCTCTTCCACTTTCCTCAACACTGTCACTCTTGGCAATGTTCTAAGAGAGAAACATTGCTGAGAGTGACTAGCGTCCATCTGTTTTCACTAAAATAAGTTCCGCTCTCTCTTTCTCTCTTACAACATTGCCGAGAGATAGGAAATAATCTCCTAGGATCCCATAATCTTTGGAATATTAACAAATTTACTTTCCTAAAACCTATATACAACTAATATAACTCCACACTTTCTCTCAAGTTGAGAAATATATGTTTTTCATTCCCGACTTGGAAACAATATTATGAGAACTTTAAATGTCAGCTTTTTCATTAGAACATCAACTAGTTAGCTTCGTATTGGAACATATAACCTAGATATGAGCCCTTCCTATAATTTCTCCTTTATGAAATATTTGTCAATCTCAATATGCTTTATCTTATCATGTTGAGTAGGATTATGAGTAATAGTGACGAGTAATAGTGACGGATGATTTTTTTGTCATAAAACAGCTCTATAGGGTCTTCCTACTTAACTTTCAAGTCATATATAATAATCATTAACTTTAATAACTTGCAAACAGCTTGGGCAATTGTTTTAAACTTGATTTGTTGATGATTTAGCGATAATATTATGTTTTTTGCTTCTTTAAGTCACCCATTTCCCTCTAAAGAAAGTATAATAGCATGTGGTTGATCTTTGGTCCACAATAGATCCTACATATTTTGCATCAATATAGGCTTTTAGGGCGAGACATTCTTCTTGAATAAAATTTCTTTCCCTACATTGACTTTCTAAGTTATTCAATACCTTATATGTATCTTGTAAATGTAGCTATCTCGGATCATGTATGAATTGACTAAATATACTTACTTAGTATGCTATATTAAACTAAGTATAAGAAAGGTATAAGTGCTTGTCTAATAGCCTATGCTACATCTTTTATCAATAGTTTCCTTTTTTGCTTCTCCAAGCTTATGATTTAGGTCAATTAAGTAGAGAATTTATATCCAAACTTACCTATCTCCTTCAAGAGATCATTCGTATACTTCTATCAATATAACCATCCCTTATGTAAGATATGCCAACTTGATACCAAAGAAGTACTTCAACTTCTTAAGCTTTTTTATCTTGAATTCCTTGATCAACCTTTGCTTCAATTCTCCTTTTTCTTTCTTATCATTTCCAATCACAATAATCTTATCATCATACACTAGAAGGGTAATCACTGCTATTATAACTGTGTTTTTGATTTAAAAAAAGAGTGTGATTACCTTGATTTTGATTATATCTCGTCCCTTTTATAATAACAAATATGCTAGATTATGTTTTAAGAACTTGTTTCAATCTATATAAAAAAAAGAGTGTGATTACCTTGATTTTGATTACATCTCATCCTTTTCATAATAACAAATACACCAAATTATGTTTTGAGAAATTGTTTCAATCTATATAGAGACATTTTCAGCCAATAAAGTTTATTGCTCATGCTTTCTTCAAAGTATAAGGGGATGTTCATGTACATTTCTTTATCTAGATCTTCATAAAGGATAAAATTCTTCAAATTATATTGTAGAAGTTGTTAGTCAAAGTAAGGTACCAAGAATAACAAAATCCTCACAGTATTCTTTTTTTTTTCACTTAAGCAAATGTCTCCTAGTAATCAACACTATAAGTTTGAGTGTTCCCTTTAACAACTAACTTTTCTTTATATCTCTCTAATGATTCACCATCTTTCAATTTTAATGTGAAGATCTATTAATAGTCAACTATAATATTCCCCTTTAGTTTATCACCAATCTCATATATCATAATATTCCCTAATGCATCCATTTCCTTTATCATAACATTCCCTTATTCCCTTTTCAATAATTCCTTAAAAACATTATTAGGAATAAAAATAGTATTTAAATTCATAACGAATTTTTATAGGCAAGTGATAAATGGCTAATTGATACATACAAGGAAAATGGGCAAGTTGCTTCCTAATAATGATTTTAAAATCAGACCAGACTAGTCAGATCGACTAGAATTATAGGAACTGGCCTGATTTTCTATTTGGTTTGTATTTATAACCCTTACGAGAAAAAATTGGTTGGTTAAGTTATAAATCAGTTGGGTTTTTAAGAAAAATTGGTCGATCGGTTAAGTATTAAAAATTGAGAATTTGTCAACCATCTTCCTGACCTTGTGGGGCCCAGCATGAGCATCAAGTTTCTTCCTCTCAGTGTTTTATAAGTAAAGCCAACCCACATACCTCCTTTTCCTTGTCACGCTCTAGTTTTCCTTTTGACAGAATGCATTGGAGCTCATGTTTGCCAACCTATCACTAATGCAAAATGAAGTGATTGTTGTATGAAAGTTGATATTTTTAATGGGTATATTTTAGAAATCTTTTGATTTCTCAATTAATTTATTTTTTTTCTTTTCAAGTCTCTTACACAATCTAACTAATAAATTGTATTTTTCAAAATTTATCTTCTTTATTTATCTATTTATATTTTATTTAAAAACTTTATTTAAAATTATTATTTTTATCCTTAACAATACTAAATTTGTTTAATCTCAGTAGTAAATTATATTTTTAAAAATTTAGGTTCTTTATTTATCTCTTTATACTTTAATTGAATTTTTAAAAATTATTATTGTTTAAAACTAATTATTATTTTTATCATGATTTTTTTAATAAATTAAATTATTAACTAGTATATATAAGTAATTTTGCTTAAGATAATTTAAGAACATGTTAAAAATAAATTTTAAATTATAAAGAAGTATTTTTAAAGGACAATAAAAAAATAAGTTAGAATAAAGTTACGTTGGAGTCCTTTCGATTGACTTTCTTTGTTAGAGTCCTTTCGATTGACTTTCTTTAAACATGCTTCAACTTTTATGAGTCTTTAAATAAATGGTAATATAGAAATAAATATTTATTTTAAATTTTATGTTAGATTCAATCATAGTTTGTTGTAATTTCAGGCACACATTTAAAAAAAAGAAGTCAACGTTTTTTAAGTTCACGCACACAACTCAATTCTCCGTCCAACTACTTTGACAGAATAGTATGGTCAAATTTATCACAAATAGAACCCAAGTCAGCTACAAAAAGAGTCGCAATCATTCAAGTGTGTATCTCTCAACATCCACATCAATATTATAAATATCATCATGCAAAAAAAAAGAAGTTAACATTTCTCATCCTTCACTTGGCTAAAACGTTAAGGTTTTTTGGCAACTCAAAAACATTAACTTCTTTTTTTTAAATGTTTGCCTGAAATTACAACAAATAACTCTTAGTTAGTGCAATTAAACATTAAATGGACAAGAGTTTAGCAAATTATGTATCAAGAATTAATACAAAATGTCCATTAACAGTACTATGATTTATGGGAAAGAGTCAGTCTCATATAATAGTATTAAGTTTGTATTAAAGTCAAAAGAACAGATTGATAGGGACATTACTGGGAAGACCAGTGAAAGTCAGGCAGAGGAACTATTTATACAGGGTAGATATGAAAATAGAGATTTTGAAAGAAGTAGATCCAAAGGCAGGTCAAAATCCAGACACAAAAATAAAATTTGTAATTATTACAAGAAAAAGGGACACATAAAGGTTGATTGTTGTAAATTGAAAAATAAGGAGAAAGATGAGAAGATTAACAGCAACATTGTCGAGGCTAGTGTAGTAGCAGATGAGAATGAAGGAATTATCTTTGTAGCCACAGAAAATAAAGTCAGGTCTAATAAGGAATGAATTTTAGATTCGGGTTGTTCTCACCACATGAGTCCTAACAGGGAGTGCTTTCTCACTTATGAGTCATTGGATGGTGAAATTGTTTTGATGGGTAATAATGTTGCTTGTAAAGTTATTGGTAAAGGTACAGTCCAGATCAAGATGTTTGATGGTATCGTTAGAACACTCACCGACGTTAGACATATTCCTAATTGAAGAAAAATCTCATCTCTTTAGGCACTCTCGATTCTCAAGGGTGCAAGTTCTCAATTGAAGGTGGAGTTCTGAAAATTTCTAAAGGTGCTTTAGCATTGATGAAAGCTTGCCGGTTTGGTAGTTTGTATGTTTTGCAAGGATCTACGATAACAGGTGCTACGACAATCTCTATAGATGGTAACATTATCAGATTGTGGCACATGCGATTGGGACACATGGGTGAGGAAGGCTTAATGTTGTTAAGCAAGAGAGGCCTACTTTGTGGTCAAAGTAATGGTAAGATGGACTTTGTGAGCATTGTATTTTTGGGAAGCAGTAACGAGTCAGTTTCAGTTCTCCAGCTGTCCATGAAACTAAAGGTACTTTAGATTATATTCATTTTGATCTTTAGGTGCCTTCTCGTGTTCCTTCTAAAGGTGGTGCCCAGTATATGTTGACTTTCATTGATAATTATTCAAGGAAGGTTTGGATGTATTTCTTGAAACATAAGAATGATGTTTTCTTAACCTTTAAGCAATAGAAAATTTTGATTGAAAAGCATACAGGAAAATATGTTAAGCTACTACGGAAAGATAATGGTTTGGAATTTTGTGGAGGTGAATTCAATGAATTTTGTAAGAATGAAGGAATTGCTCAACATTGCACCGTCAGAATGCCTCCGCAACAAAATAGAGCTACCGAGCGCATGAACCAGACTCTTTTGGAAAGGGCTCGGTGTATGATCTCTAATGTAGGGTTGACACTTGATTTTTGGGTAGAAGCCATTGCTACGGCTTTCTATATCATTAACCACTCTCCTTGTGCTCCTCTTGATTTCAAGACTCCGGAGGAAGTTTGGTCAGGTACTCCTGCTAATTACTCTACTTTAAAAATATTTGGGTGTCTAGTATATATGCATGTAAATGAGAAAAAGTTAGAACCTAAGGCTAAGAAATGTATTTTTCTGGGTTATGCTTCAGGAGTGAAAGGATATTGTTTGTGGTGTCCTGATCCTAAGTCACCTAAATTTGTAATTAGTAGGATGTTAAATTTGATGAGTTCTCTATATTGTATCCTAGAAAAGAGACTTGTAATCCTTGTAATTTAGAAAAGGAGAATAGTGCATAGACGTAGGTGGAGTTAGAGATTGGTAGTTTAGGTCCTTCACGAACGTCTTCTACACATCAGATAGATCAAGTTGATGAACTAGATCCTGATCATGTTCAAGATGAACCAGTAGAAGAAGAACATTCCATAGTCAGAGACAGACCAAGACGGAAGATTCGACCACCACAGAGGTATGCAAATTTAGTTGCATATGCTTTATCAGTGGCACAGGAAACAGGTGGAGACAGTAAACCTTCCACATATATGGAGGCAGTTTTAAGTACTG
>JANZXP010070136.1:0-10664 GCA_027576715.1 Erythroxylum flavicans
GGTGCGTTTGCTGGTGGTTCCTCAGGGATGGGTTCTTCTAAGACATAAAGCTTTCTTTCTTGCTTGAGAACAATTCTTAAGTTCCTATACCAGTCTAGGAAATTTGTTCCATTAAGTTTTTCTTTCTTTAGGATAGATCACATAGATAAGTTGTTGGATGAAGTGGATGCCATATTCTACAATATTAAGCAAAAAGTGTCAACATTCTTATTATTAAGAGGTATAAGCTCCCACTCAATTTAATAACCCTCTATTTGAAAGTGGGAAGAAGCAAGATCCATGTTTCACTAAGTCTTAAGAAAGCTTTGGCTTAACACTCAAGACTTAGTTATTTAGGTAGAAAACTCTTTTCAATTACACCATATGTAACTCTTGATGGGTTTATGTTAAATTACATCTTATGTTCTGCATGTATATAAAACCCAATCCTATGCCCTAAGCCCAAAATCGATTTGATAGCTTAGTTAAGTTTAACCATACTTTACTATGAATAGCACCATTATTCAAATGTCTTCCCTAGATGATTCTCATATACTTTGCTTTCGTAAAACCCACATAAGGATAAGCTAGAGATAAACATGGGTAAAGTTTTATGAAATGCATATAAACTTAATATTGTTACGAGGGTCGTTCTTAGTACATTATGAAAGTTACTAATCCTATTAATACGGGTGTTTGTCCTATGCTAGTTTTAATCCTATACTACAACATACTTGAGTATATAAATTAGAAGCATAGAATAGTAATTTACACATGCATATAAATTTTCAAATAATATAAATAAAACATATGTAAAGCCATCCAAAATATATAACACCTAATGAAGAATCACGCGTCATAAACGGTGGTCCTGCTAGCTGGCTAGCCGGCAGGGGTCAAGGGGAAGCCGCCCCTTGCAGGGCTCGGGGCAGCGCCCCTGACTAAAAAATTATATCCACGATTTATTAATAAGGAAGTTCTTAAATTCCCAAATCCATATCGAATATGGATACTTTTGTGGTTTCCATTCTTGGAGTCTTTGAGAATCCTTATCTAATACAGAAGCTATTCTTTTCCCAAATTCATATCATATATGGACTCTTTTTCTTGTACTTTTAGTATCCTTGTCAAATATGGATACTTGTGGTTTCCTATTTCGAATCCATGTCTTACATAGCGGAAACCCTAGTAGCCGTCACCTAGGCATCTTCGGCCATAACCCTAGAAACCACCTTTGAAGGAAGTTTCAGAAATCAACATATGTCCTGGAAGAAACACTTTTGGCCGAGACAAACATGACAAACATCTCCATGCTTGAACTCTTCCTTTGGCAAAAACAAGCTATGATCGAAATACATCTTGATGTAATAAACTTCCACGGTCGAAACTTCTTTCTTGTTATATATTCACATTAGTACCAAGAGAATAAATAAATCCAAAAACAACATGCATGAACATAAATCATATTCCTACTATGCATCCAAATCCGTAAGTATATGTAATCAAAACATGCATATTTTTGACTATACAGAAGCACATAACCTGGCTCTGATACCACTGTTGGATTGCCTATGGCCCAATTATTCAAAATACGCAGCAGAATGGACCATACTATATAACAAGAAGTATAATCGAAATTTCACATGTACGAAATTACCTCTTGTCGTGGATTGGTATTTGTTTTTCAGATTTGTAGACGTTGCAGCAAGCGAACGTCCTCTATCGGTATTCACAAAAGGATGAAATATTCGGGCAGCGGTTAATGTGTGTTAGCACGTTTTATAACACTTTAGAACGCTGCATAATTTTTCTCTCGAAAAGAATGAACGGCTAGGTCTAGGTGGCTAGGGTTTTCATATCATATCTAATGAGACTTAAGTTCTCTATTTATAGAGAAACCCTAATCCCTATTCCTATTAGGAATAAAAATATTATAATCCTAAACCCATTAGGATTATGGAAGCCCAATAAGTTTCGGCCCATATTATATCTCATATAATAAAAGCCCGACAACTTAATTCAATCTAATCCAATAAATATATCCACATATATTTATTCAGTGCCTAATAAATTAGGCCCAAGAGAACAAATCACATCACTCTTTGTGTTCGAACCTGTGGGCTCATTTGATATTAGAAATGGGCTTGATCACACTTCAAGGCCCATAAGTCATAAGCGGCCTCTAGCAAGACATTATGACTACTTAAATCAAATGAGGATTGGTAATTTGATTTAACCTGTAACTATGGTTACAATCTCAGTCCCGTTGTAACACGATATCAAGATTAATCATATGGCATACTACATGTTAACCTTTGATTAATCATAGTTTCTTAATTCCCAAGTTAACTGACTTTAACAAATGACATTGATGACTTCTCATCAATTCATTTGAGCACGGCCATGCATTTCTTCAGTTAAACTTGTCAAGAAGCCTAAATGATATCTCTCTCATTTAAGAGAGGTACAAATCCCATCTACATCATTCACATCCCTCTGCATGATTTATTTAATGTCTAATATAATACTTCTTGTTATCTGGTTAAAGATAACTTAGTCTAATGTCAAAACACTAAATTCCCTATGTAGGGAGCAATGATGACTTCAAGTCAAAGGACTAAAGTCAAACCATATTGAGAATCACAAATGACATGAAACCATGTAGTGTTCTCTCTGTGGGTCAGTCCAATATGTTCTCTAACATATATCTATGTATTTGATTTGATAACTCATATCCATGATCAGTAAAATGTGATCATCAATCAGAACACATACTAGCCTTAATTCATTATCGTTCCAATAATAACGATCGACTAGGAACAGTTTAGAATAGTATTATAATACTTATGGTTTTACTTTCAAGTCACATACATGATGACATAAGCCTAATACAATTCATGGAATGTAAATCACATTACACAAACAATATAGATGCATATTTAAAAGAATACCTCATAATATATTATTAATAAGTTAGAATGTCAATACAAAACTCACATATGAACATTGGCCTAGGGCACACTACTAACAATAAGCTGTGCCCGCGGAATGTTTTTTGCACCAAAGGTGCCTAACGATCGTATCAACGGGCTATTATTCCCAGGAAATGTGCCCAATGAGTTATTTTTCACACCGAGTGTGCATGTCGACCTTTCCATCGTGTTGTTTTGCCCACCGAAGGTGCCCAATGGGCTATTTTCCTACCGAAGATGCCTAGCGACCGTGTTAATTGCCTTTTTTGCCCACACAAAAGTTGTGCGAATAAGCTATTTTCCTAACAAAGGTGCCTAGTGACCATGCCAACGGGCTGTTTTTCCCACCGAAGGTGCCCAATGAGCTATTTTTCTCACTGAAAAGTGCCTAGCGACCATGCCAATGGGCTACTTTGCCAACCGAAGTCGCATCGAAGCGCAGTTTCTCCCACCGTAGGTGCCTAGCGATCATGCCAGTGGGATATTTTGCCATATAAGCTGTGCCAAGGGGATGTTTTTTGCACCAAAGGTGCCTATCAATTGTACCAGCCGAAGGTGCCTTGCGACTGCACCAACGAGCTATTTTTCCGATTAAAACTATACCAACGGGCTATTCTTCCCACCAAAGTTGCCTAGTGACTATGCCAACGGGTTGTTTTGCCCACTAAAGGTGCTTAGCGACTATTCTAATGGGTTGTTTTACCAACCGAAGCTATGTCAAGGGTTTATTTTCTGAACGAAGGTGCTCAACGTGTTATTTTTCCAATCGAAGGTGCCTAGCGACTGTGCCAATCGGCTGTTTTGCCCACCAAAGGTGTGCCAAAGGGTTGTTTAGCCCACCAAGATTGCCTAGCGATCGTGCCAACAAGCTGTTTTGCCCACCGAAGGTGCCTAGTGACCTTTCCAATAGGCTGTTGCCTACCGAAGCTATGCCAATGGGGCCTAGTGACCATGTCAATGGGCTGTTTTATCGATTGAAGGTGCCCAAAGAGTTGTTTTTCTAATTGATGGTGCCTAGAAATCGTGCCAACTAGTTATTTTGCCAATCGAAGCTATGCCAACGGGATGTTTTCTCATTGTTGGTGTTTAGTAACCATGCCAACGGGATGTTTTGCAAACTGAAGTAGTGCCAACGGGCTGTTTCCCCTACCGTAGGTGCTTAGCAACCATGCCAACGAACTGTTTTTCCCACCGTAGGTGCTTTATGACTGTGCTAACGGGCTATTTTATCCACCGAATGTGTCTAGCGACCATGCTAACGGGCTGTTTTGCCCACAAAAGCTGTGCCAACAGAGTGTTTTTTCCATCGAAGATGCCTAGCGACCATGCCAACCGATTGTTTTGCCCATTGATGGTCTCCAACGTTATGTTTTTCACACCAACGATGCCTAGAGGTCATGTCAAGGTGCTGTTTTGGCCAACGAAGGTGCCCAATAAGCTTTTTTCCCACCGAAGGTGCTTAGTGACTGTGCCAACGAGCTATTTTGCCCACTGATGGTGCTCAAGGTGCTGTTTTTCCCACCTAAGGTGCCTTGCGACTGTGCCAACGTGCTATTTTTCCCACCAAAGCTATGCCAATATGTTTTTTTTCCCACCGAAGTTGCCTATTGACTGTGCCAACGAGCTATTTTACCCACCAAAGGTGTCTAGCAACTGTTCCACCGGCTGTTTTGCCAACCGAAGCTATGCCAAAGGACTATTTTTGTCATCGAAGGTGCTCAACGTGTTGTTTTTCCAACAGAAGGTGCCTAGTGACCGTGACAACAAGTTGTTTTGCCAACAGAAGCTGTGCCAACGGGCTATTTTGCCCACCAAAGTTGCCTAGCAACCATGCCAACGGGCTGTTTTACCCATCGAAGGTGCCTAGTGATCGAACTAATAGGATGTTTTTCCTATCGAAGGTGCGAGCGACTGTGCCAATGTGTTGTTTTGCCCACTGAAGGTGCCCAACGATCTATTTTTCCCACTGAAGGACCCTAGCGGTCGTGCCAACGAGATGTTTTGCCAACTGAAGGTGCGCCAACGGAATGTTTTTCCAACCGTAGGAGCCTAGCGACTGTGCCAACGGGCTGTTTTGCCCACCGAAGGTGCCTAACGACTGTGCCAATGGGTTGTTTTTCCCACCATAGGTCCTTTGTGACCTTATCAACGAGCTGTTTTGCCTATTGAAGGTACCTGGCGACCATGCCAACGGGCTGTTTTGCCCACAGAAGTTGTGCCAACGATTGTTCTTCGCACCGAAGATCCCTAGCGACCATGCCAACGAGCTGTTTTTCCTACCAAAGGTCCCCAACGAGTTGTTTTTCCCATCGAAGGTGCCCAATGGCTATGTCAACGAGCTATTTTTCCCACCGAAGGTCCCTATCGATTGTGTCAATAGGCTGTTTTGCCCACCGAAATTATGCCAACGGGCTATTTTTCCCACCGAAGGTGCCAAGAGACCATGCCAATGGGCTGTTTAACCCACCGAAGGTGCGTAACGATCTATTTCTTCCCCCAAAGGTGCCTGGCGACAGTGCCAACGGGCTGTTTTCCCACCAGAAGTGTATAGCGATCATGCCAGTGGGCTGTTTTGCCCACAGAAGTTGTACGAATAAGCTATTTTCACACCAAAGATGCCTAGTGACCATGCCAACGGGTTCTTTTGCCCACCGAAGGTGGCCAATGAGCTATTTTTCTCACCAAAAAGTGCCTAGTGACCATGCCAACTGGCTATTTTGCCAACCGAAGCTGCATCAAAGCGTAGTTTCTCCTACCGAAGGTGCCTAACGCCCGTGCCAGTGGGATATTCTGCCACATAAGCTGTGCCAAGTGGATGTTTTTCACACCAAAGGTGCCTATCGATTGTACCAACCGAAGCTGCATTAAATGGCAGTTTTTCGCAACGAAGATGCCTTACTACTGAGCCAACGGGCTATTTTCCCCACAGAAACTATACCAACAGGCTGTTTTTCCTACCGAAGTGTCCTAGCGACTGTGGCAACGAGTTGTTTTGCCCACTGAAGGTGCCTAGTGACCATTCCAATGGGTTGTTTTGCCAACCGAAGCTATGCCAAAGGCCTATTTTCTCAACAAAGGTGCTCAACGTGTTGTTTTTCCAACCGAAGGTGCCTAGCGGTAGTGCCAACGAGCTGTTTTAACCACCGAAGCTATGCCAAAAGGTTGTTTTGCCCATCAAGGTTGCCTAGTGATCATGTCAATGAGCTATTTTGCCCATCAAAGGTGCCTAGCGACCACGCCAATAGGCTATTTTGTCCACTAAAGGTGCCTAGCGACCATGTCAATCGGCTGTTTTGCCGATCTAAGGTGCCTAAAGAGTTGTTTTTCCAATTGATGGTGCCTAATGATCGTGCCAACTGGCTATTTTGTTAAACGAAGATGTGCCAATGAGATGTTTTCACACCATAGGTGTTTAGTTACCATGCCAAAGGGTTGTTTTGCCCATCGAAGGTGCCAAGATTTCGTTCCAATGAGCTATTTTGCCAATCGAAGCTATGCCAAACGCCTGTTTTGCTCACCCAAAGGTGTTGAACATGTTGTTTCTCCAACAGAAGGTGCCTAGCAACTGTGCCAACAAGCTGTTTTGCCCACCAAAGTTACTTAGCGATTGTGTCAGAAGGTTGTTTTCCCACCGAAGGTGCCTAGTGACTGTGCCAACAGGCTATTTTGCCCATCGAAGCTATGCCAACGGGGTTTAGCTATTGTGTTAATGGCTAGTTTGCCCACCGAAGAAGCCCAACGATCTGTCCTGCCAACTGGCTATTTTGTCAATCAAAGTTGTACCAATAGAATGATTTCACACTGTAGGTGCTTAGCAATCATGCCAACAGTTTGTTTTGCCCATCGAAGGTGTCTAGTGACCTTGCCAACGGGCTGTTTTACCAGTAGAAGCTGTGTCAATTGGCAGTTTTTTCCACCAAAGGTGCCTATTGACTGTGCCAACGGATTGTTTTGCCCACTGAAGGTGTCCAACAACTTATTTTTCCCACTAAAGGTGCCTAGCGATCGTGTCCACGGGATGTTTTGCCAACCGAAGGTATGCCAACGGGCTATTTTTCCCACCGTTGGTGTTTAGCGACCATATCAACGGGTAGTTTTTTCGACCGAAGGTACCTATCCACTATGTCAATATGCTGTTTTACCCACCGAAGCTGTGCCAATGGGCTATTTTTCCCACTGAAGGTGCCTAGAGACCATGCCAGTGGGCTATTTAGGCCATCGAAGGTGTGCAATAAGCTGTTTTTCCCACCAAAGGTACTTGGCGATAGTGCCAATGGACTGTTTTCCCATCGAAGTTGCATAGCGACCGTCCTAACTGGCTGTTTTGCCCACAGAAGTCGTGCGAATAGGCTATTTTCACACCAAAGGTGCCTAGTGACCATGCCAACAGGTTCTTTTGCCCACCGAAGATGCCCAACGAGCTGTTTTTCCTACCGAAGGTGCCTAGTGACTGTGCCAACAGGCTAGTTTTCCAACCGAAGCCGCTTCAAAGGGCAGTTTTTCCTACCGAAGGTGCCTAGCAACCGTGCCGACTGGATATTTTGCCCACATAAGCTGTGCCAAGGGGATGTTTTTTGCACCAAAGGTGCCTAGTGATGGTGCCAACTGAAGGTGCCTAGCGACTGTGCCAACGGGCTGTTTTACCCACCGAAGCTGTGCCAAAGGGTTATTTTGGCAACCAAGGTTGCCTAGCGATCATGCCAACGAGATATTTTGCCCACCGAATGTGCCTAATGATTGTGCCAACAGGATGTTTTGCCCACCGAAGCTATGCCAACGGGGTCAAGCGACCATGTCAACGAGCTATTTTGCCCATCGAAGGTGCCCAAAGATCTGTTTCCCCTATTGATGGTGCCTAGCGATCGTACCAACTGGCTATTTTGCCAATCGAAGTTGTACCAACTGGATGTTTTCGCACCTTAGGTGCTTAGCAACAGTGCCAACGGGTTGTTTTACCCACCGAAGGTGCTCAAGGTGCTATTTTTTCCACCGAAGGTGCCTTGTTACTATGCCAATGGGCTAATTTTGATATTGAAGTTGCTTAGCAACCGTTCCAACAGGCTGTTTTGCCCACCAAAGTTGCCTAGCAACTATGCCAATGGGCTATTTTGCCAACTAAAGGTACCCAACGATCTATTTTTCCCACTGAAGGAGCCTAGTGATTGTGCCAATAGGATGTTTTGCCAACTGAAGGTGCACCAACGGGCTATGTTTCCCACTGTAGGTGGTAAGCGACCGTGCCAATGGGCTGTTTCTCCCATCAAAGGTGCCTAACAACTATGCCAACGGGTTGTTTTTCCTGCCGTAGGTACTTTGCGACCATGCTGATGGGTTGTTTTGCCCACCGAAAGTGCCTAACAACCATGCCAGTGGGTTGTTTTGCCCACAGAAGCTGTGCCAATGGGTTCTTCCCACCGAAGATGCCTAGCGACCATGTCAACGGGCTGTTTTGCCCACTAAAGGTCCCCAACGAGCTGCTTTTCCCACCGAAGGTTCCTATCGACTGTGCTAACAAGCTATTTTTTCCACTGAAGGTGCCTAGAGACCATGCTAACAGGCTATTACCCCACCGAAGGTACATAACGAGTTGTTTTTCCCACAAAAGGTGCCTGGAAAAAGTGCCAATAGGTTGTTTTGCAATCGAAGCTATGCCAACGGGCTATTTTCCCACCGAAGGTGCGTAGTGACTATGCCAATGGACTATTTTACCCACAAAACATGTGCGAATAGGCTGTTTTCACACCAAAGGTGCCTAGCAACCATGCCAATGGGATTTTTTCCCATCAAATGTGTCAAACGAGCTATTTTTCCCATCGAAGGTGCCTAGCGATAGTGCCAACGGGCTGGTTTGCCAACCGAAGTTGCAATAAAGGGTAGTTTTTCCCACCGAAGGTGCCTAACGATCGTGCCAACGAGATGTTTTTTGCACCAAGCTAGGATGCCTAGTGATCTTGTCAACGGGCTGTTTTTCTACCAAAGGTGCCCAACGAGCTACTTTTTGCACCGAGGGTGCCTGGCGACCTTGCCATCTGGCTGTTTTACCCAACGAAGGTGCCCAATGAACTATTTTACCATCGAAGATGCCTAACAACCTTGCCAACCTGCTATTTCACCCACTGAAGGCGCCTAGCAACCATGCCAATGGGCTATTTTGCCCATAGAAGTTATGCGAATAGGCTATTTTCACACCAAAGTTGCCTAATGACCATGCTAACGGACTGTTTTGCCCACTGAAGGTGCCTAAAGAACGTGCCAACGAGCTGTTTAGCCCACCGAAGCTTGTTTATTAACGGAAGTAGCGTCAAAGTGTAGTTTTCCCACTAAAAGTGCCTCGTGACTGTGCCAACAGGTTGTTCTTCCTACTGAAGGTGCCTAGCGATCATGCCAATAGGTTGTTTTACGTACCGAAGGTGCCTAACGACCGTTCCAATGGGATGTTTTGTTAATTGAAGCTATGCTAAAGGCCTATTTTTCTTATCGAGGGTGCTCAACGTGTTATTTTTCCAATCAAAGGTGCCTAGCGACTGTAACAACGGGCTGTTTTGCCCACCAAAGTTGTGCCAACAGGCTCTTTTGCCCACCAAAGTTACATAGCAACTGTGTTAACGGGCTATTTTCCCACCGAAGGTGCCTAGCGACTGTGCCAACAGACTATTTTGCATACCCAAGCTATGCCAACGAGGCCTAACGTCCCTATCAATGGGCTGTTTTACCCACCGAAGGTGCCCAATGATCTATTTTTCCAATTGATGATGCCTAGTGATCGTGCCAACTGGCTGTTTTGCCAATCGAAGCTGTGCCAATGGGATGTTTTCGCAGCGTAGGTGATTAGCAACTATGCTAACGAGTTATTTTACCCACCAAAGGTGCCTAGCGACCTTGCCAACAGGCTGTTTTGCCATAGAAGTTGTGCCAACCTGTTGTTTTGCCCAATAAAGGTGCCCAACGATCTATTTTGTCCACTGAAGGTGCCTAGTGACCGTGCCAATGGGCTATTTTGCCAATCGAAGGTGTGGCAACAAGCTGTTTTTCCCACCGTAGGTGCTTAGCAACCGTACCAATGGGCTGTTTTGCCCACCAAATGTGCCTAACGATCGTGCCAATGGTCTGTTTTTCCTACCGTTGGTGTTGTGCGACTGTTCCAATGAGCAATTTTTCCTGCCGAAGGTGCCTAGCAACTATGCCAACGGGCTATTTTTCCTGCAAAAGTTACGCCAATGGGCTGTTCTTCCCATCGAAGATGCCTAGCGACCATGCCAATGGGGTGTTTTGCCCATCGGAGGTCCCCAACGAGTTGTTTTTCCCATCGAAGGTGCCTAGTGGCCATGCCAATAGGTTGTTTTGCCCACCGAAGGTGCCTATCGACTGTGCCAATAGGCTGTTTTGCCCACCAAAATTGTGCCAACTAGCTATTTTTCCCACTAATGGTGCCTAAAGACCATGCCAATGAGCTGTTTAGCCCATTGAATGTGATCAACGAGTTGTTTTTCCTACCGAAGGTGCCTGGCGACAGTGTCAATGGGTTATTTTGCAACGAGCTGTGCCAACGGGCTATTTTTTGCCAAAGGTGCATAGCGACTATGCCAATGGGCTGTTTTGCCCACAAAAGCTATGCAAATAGGAAGTTTTCAAACCAAAGGTGCCTAGTGACCATGCCAACGGGCTATTTTGCCCACCAAAGGCACCTAACAAGCTATTTTTCCCACCAAAGGT
>JANZXP010070186.1:0-10662 GCA_027576715.1 Erythroxylum flavicans
TAGATAACCCTTTCCTTCCTTGGTTTGCAAATATTGCAAACTACCTTTCAGGTGGTATTCTTCCATCCGATTTGTCATATCCACAAAGGAAGCATTTCCTATTTCAAAGCTCTTGTTATATTTGAGATAAACCTATATTTTATAAAATATGTGCTGACAATTTAATTCACAAGTGTGCCCCTGAAGATGAAATGCCTGAAATCTTAACACAATATCATAGCTCACCATATGCAGGGCATTATGGAGCTAACAAGACTGCTGCACGAATCTTGGAGTGTGGATTCTATTGGCCAACTCTGTTTAAGGATGCTCGAGATTTTGTGCTCAAGTGCGATAGATGTCAAAGAGTGGGCAACATATTAAAGAGAGATTAAATGCCACTTTCGAACATAATAGAGGTGGACATATTTCATTTATAGAATCTGGACTTCATAGGACCATTCCCATCTTTCGAAGGTAACACTATATTTTGGTTGGAGTTGATTATGTTTATAGATGGGTTGAAGCAGTCGTCACTCCAACCAATGATAGCAAGGTAGTTCAGAAGTTCATTAAGAAAATTTTTACTAGATTAGGGGTGCCTAGAGCAACCATAAGTGATGGGGAAGTCATTTTTGCAACAAACCGTTTCAGAACCTTCTAAGAAGATACAATGTTCATCATAGAGTGGCTACCTCGTACCACCCCCAAACTAGTGGCCAAGTGGAGGTGGTGAATAGAGAGCTAAAAAAGATTCTGGAGAAGACAGTGAGCATTTCAAGGAAAGATTGGTTATTGGAGCTGGATGATGCATTGTGGGCTTATAGAATAGCTTTCAAGACCCCCATAGGTATAACACCACATCGGCTTGTGTATGGCAAGGTGTGTCATTTATCATTCGAGTTGGAGCATAGAGTATATTGAGCAATTAAGAAATTGAACATGGATTGGAAGTTGGTAGGAGAAAAGCGATTGTTACACCTCGATGAGTTGGATGAGTTAAGGTATGATGCTTATGAAAATGATAAGCTATATAAAGAAAGGGCTAAGAAGTGGCATGATGGCCATATCAAGAAGAAGGAAGTCAAAAGTGGAGACTTGGTACTTTTGTTTAATTCGAGACTTCGACTATTTCTTGAAAAGCTCAAGTCAAGATAGAGTGGGCCCTTCAAAATTCTTCAATTGTTTCCCTATAGAGTTGTGGAACTGGAAAATGATAAGAGGAAACATTCAAAGTCAATGGGCACTACTGTAAGCCATATTATGGAGGGTTAGATCCACAAGAAAGGGAAGTTATCTCTCCTATCTTTCGCTCTTTCATGAATATATGAGGAATGATCAAGCTAATGACCTTAACTTAGCATGTTTAATTTCTTTGGGTTGTCTTTGTCTAGTTATTTGTTTGATTTATTTAATTAAGATTGTGCTTAAATTAAGTTTGATTGATGTTCAATTTGGTTTTTATTAGAAGTTCAACTTATTTTCTTTTCAAAATTCTTGTTGATGATATTAATTTGATGTGTTCGTAGGTTGTGGGATCATGGAGAACCAAAATTAAGCTTAGAAGAAGGTTTGAATTTGTGAGGATCACCTCTTCCTACCATCGTGTTCAGAAAGTTTCTGGAGAGAAATCCCACGATCGTGGGAATTATGGGAATTCCCACGAATTCCATCCGGAAGGGAAATTTAAACTTCCCTCCCATTTTCTTCTTTCACAGACTCTAAAAATTTTCACTCCTTCTCTCTCTAACCGATAAAATGCTCCTCCCGCTCTCTAAACTCTTCATTTCCTTGAGATTCTTGGTATTGTATTCTTTTCTTTTCATTAATCTTATAATCCTTTCATCTTTTCGTATATTAATTATTCAAAAACACAAGGATTTGGGTAAGATTTTGTTCTCTCTCTCTTACATACAAAATTCACGCATCTTCTTCTCAATTTTTGCAAGTTTTCTTCTTACAATGGCACCAAGGAAGATGATGGCTCAAAAATTGGCTGATAAACTCTGTCATCAAGTTTTGGATGAAGGTAAGTCCGATTTAGCGGCAGCTTATCGGGCCCCATTCTTGATTTATTTGGAAGAAGAAGGTACGTATTTTCGAGACTTTAGGACTAAAGAAATAGTCACTCCTAAATATTTTGATTTTGAAGTGTTAGAAAACATAGGAGTGAGGCTGAAAATTGAGCTTCTAGCTACAAACATAGGTTAGAATAGATTCATCCGGCGTGACGTGCCTATCCTTCCTATGATGACCGTTGAGTTTTTCACTACTGTCCGATATAACCTTAAAATGGACATTTTTTTGATTAGGTTATTCGATACTGTTTACAAATTGGATTATATTGTCATGCATAATCTTTTCGATTTGCAAAATACAAACATTTTGGATGATCAAACTGATTTTAATGTGGATTCCTATTGGAGAACTCTAATGGGGGAAGAAAATTTTTACTTTAGGAATGCACCGAATTCTTTAATACATAGGGTCGAACATTTGCTCTTGCATAAATTTATGTGCTTAACTGTGTTCAATAAAACTGAAAGTGGTAAATATTCGGCCAAAGAACTTTTCTTTTTATGGTGCATAGATCAAAAAGTTAAAATCAACACACCTTTTAGAATTTTTCCATCAATAGTAAGTGTTGTCACTAAAAAGAGTTCATATTTTGGAATGTCGCATATTGTTATTGCTTTAGCTCATTATTATAACCTTAACATGGAAGAGGTGTGTACAACACCACATGATATGTTTGACATATCATATTTGAGACTCTTTGAGGTTGTGGAGGTCCATTATATGGATCTCTGAAATCCTCAAATGCGCACTACAGTGAGGAGCAAGGGGGCAGTAGTACAGCCGCTTCTCGACGCTCCACAGTGAGGAGCAAGGGGGCAGTAGGAAGCAGTGGAGGAGGAACTGAGTGTACTGGAAAAGGTTAACCGAGTTTAGGACATCCTCAACCAGATGACCTCCAATCAACAACAGATGACATCCTAACTAAATGAGCTCAACACCTAAATGCGGAAAGTCCACAAGGAGCAACATAGCTTAAAGAAGAGGTTCCTCAACTTTTGTAGGAATAATTTTGAAGCTCCTTGACCAACACTGTCACCATCATCATTTGAATAAGCTTTTCTTACCCTTTCATTTTTATATTTTGTTGTTTCTCTTGTTTGGTTTAATTTCATCTTTTGTTGGGTTTCATGTCATTTTTGTTTGTTTAGTTTGCTGTCACTTTTTTGTTTGGTTTAATGTCATTTGTGTGTTTTAATTTCTTTTGTTTAGTTTGAGGTCATTTTCCTTATTTGGTGGTTGAATTGTCACATTGAGGACAATGTGAACTTTAAATGTGGGGAGGTGACATTGACTTTCTCAATTGCATTGTTTGCATTTTGTTAAATAGCATGCATGTTTAGGCATATCATGTACTTTGTGTCAGCAATAGAACCGCATTTGAATCATTCTGATGAATATTGTGATGAGATTCTGTCATGCTAATTGGAATTAGATTTAATGCATGCTTGAACTGGATTAGGCTACTTGAGTAGAAAGTGAACCATATAGAGTGATAAAAAGTAGTTGGTTACATAACCTTAGTCATAACTTGACACTTGAACAATGAGGTAGTGTAGAGATGCATAATGAGTTTTCATTTGAGCCGATGTAAGGATTAAGCCATATGACTCCATCCATAGTCATTCTATTTCTTTGTTGAGTGACACTTTCTTAGGTTATTACCTTTAGCACTTGCTTTGAATCGGTTTGAGTCTACTAAATGCATGCTTAATAGAGATTATTTAGGCCTTTTTTTATGTTAACCCTTGGCATAAATGACCTACCTATTATTATCCCTTCCTACCTTCATTGAGCCTTAACCTTTTGTTTCTTGAAAACACTAGAAATTTTAAAACTTTAAACCTTTTTAACTTACCCATTCATAAGCTTAGTAGAGTATTAAGCAATACATTACTTGGGATCATTGTGAAAATTTACCGAGATGAGTTACATATATTTCTGCTTGTGGATTATAATTTATATAGTGCTATTTTGATTCATAGTTCTTCCATGTATTTAAAAAAAAGGAAGAAAAATAAAATAAAAAATGTTGAAAAGAAAAGAAAAAAATAAAAAGGAAAAGAAAAGAAAAAGGAAGAACAAGTGAGTAGCATAAATAAGTGCAGAATATTAGTTATATTCGTAAATCTTAGAGTTATGTTTTGTTATCCCATTGTATCCGCTTTTTACTTTATGAATTTTTGTGCTTAACCTTTGTTTCCATCTTTACCCACCATAACCCTTACCACATTATAATCCTAAATAAGTCCTTTTGATCTATTTATGCATGCAATCATTGTAGAGGAGAATTGGTGTATTAGTAAGCCTATGGTAGTGTAGTTTTCTATAGGAAGTTTGAGTGAAACACTAACCATTAAACACTTGAGCGAAATGAGTGAAAATCGTGAGGAAAACTCAATTGTGCATTTGTATTTATCTTTAAGTGATTGGGCCAATTGTGAGTTTGCTTGTGTACATCAATGAAAAAATTAGTCATGATATATACATTAACTTTATATTTGAGTTGGTTTGAATTTGAGGGATTGTGTGTTTTGATCTTTGCGAAAATGAAGTGGTTGAATTGATTGGTTGTATTTATTTTGCTCGAGGACAAGAAAAGATTCAAGTGTGGGGATGTTGATAGGGCGCATTAGGATATGTTTTTATAGGTAATTAACATGTGTTCTCTAGAATAATTGTTCTTTATTTTTTTAGTTTAGGATTCATTTTGGTATGTTTTCATTAAGTTTGATTTCCATTGTGTTCGTGTGTGTTGGATGCTAATTGAGGGTAAGAATTGCTTATTTTTGTGTAGGAAAGGAGAGGAAGCAAGTTGGAAGATGAACAAGAGAGCATAAAAGAGAAAACAAGAGGATCACATCTAGGACCAATTCCCACATTTGTGGGAATTAGGCAAATTTCCACAGACGTAGGAAATCAAGAAAGAAGGTTTCTGCCTATAATTCTCACGCTCGTGGGAATCATGCAGATTCCCACGGGCATGGGAATTGAAATCTGAGGCAACATGCGAGGCTTCATTAAACCTAATTTTTTGGACTATATAAAGAGAATTAAGCCTCCATCTTCAGGAGAGATGAAACCCACCTGTAAAAATACCATCCTTGGGTGAAGAACACATGTTTGGAGCATCAAGGAGGGATTGAAAATAAGGATCATCATCAAGATTAGGCAAAATAGCACATCAACCCCAAAATTCCAGATTTTGGCAAAGAAGAGAAGAGGTTTTCTTATTCACTTTCTATCATTTTAATCTCTTCCTCTCTTTGTAAAGATGGATTATTTGGATGTTGATAGTGTTACGGAGATTATGTTAGGCTAATTTCATATTAGGGATTGCTTTTTCATTATTTTGTCCAAACTCATGTTTTATTGATTTGAATGAAGTGTCTTTGATAATTGTTGTTCTTAATTGTCATTTTACAACAAATCGAGAGAGTGAGTGAGATGAAAATCATGTAGGATTGTACAACGAGAGTTAGCGACCTATAGATTAGCAATTATTATGTCAATTGAATAATTAAAAGAGAGATCTCAATTAGTTAATTGATCATCCATAGGAAAGTGTAATAACTAATGAATCGATAGAGTCATTAGGTAGGTTGAGAGATCGTTCAATTGATTCCCATAAATTCAATTAGGGACAAATAGTTACACCTTGAGAGAGGGTAATTAGTACATTCGAAAATCTAGGATGAGACACAGTTCAATCAATGAAACATGAGGGAGACAGAATAAGGAAAAAGTAATTTCTAGCATTTAAATCCTTGCATTTAGATTTTCTGCAATTACGGTATTGTCCATTTCATACATTATTCTTTTATTTTTAACTTAATTTTCTAGATTAATTGCATCAAACAATTTTTTTCTTAAACAAAGTCTTTTCTAAATTAAGTGGTGTCTAGGCATCAATCCCTGTGGGATTGATATCCGCTCTTTCTAACTACAAGTCACGATTCGTTCACTTGCGATTTTTGAGCGTAAAACAAGTAGATAGGTTTTACAATCCATCAACAAGACAGCTAGTGACCCAAGGAAAAAAAAGAATCAGTTACATTTTTCATAGGATCTCCTCTTTTTTGAGAGACATATTAATTTTTTATTTTTTGTTATTCTTATTCGATAATATAATAATATTCCTCTTCATATGTTTCTATTTTTATATGTTTATTATATGTTTTTGTTATATGTTTTCGATTTTTTCGTCATTTATTTATTTCTAAATAAATAGTTTCTAAATAAAATAAATAGAGGAAAAAATCATATTGATTTGATTTGTATTATAAATTGATAAATGAATTTTTAATCAAAAATTGATAATTTATAATAATTTAATCAGAAATTTATAATAAGAGGGAATACTTATTTATTCATAATAAGAGGGAATACTTATTTTTTAGAATTCAGTACTAGGTCTTGTGTGAATTGTGAAATATTTTCTTGTTTTTGTTGCAACAATTTCTTAAAAAAGTTTTGATTGAACTAAGCAAAAATGGGGAAGGAAGAAAGCGAGTTGGTATACTAATTCCCCATCCTCAAATCAATCCTTTCCATGAATTATTGTCCCAATAAAAAAAAAGATACAATAAAAACATTGTAGGAGTGAAATCTTGATATTATTCGTAACAAGAAAGTAGCAAATCCAAGCCAATGAAAAAACGTATTTTTTATAGAAATAAACAAAAGGATTCACAAATAAAAGTGCTAATGCTGTAACCAGTCCATAAATTGTTAAAGCTTCCATAAATGCCAGACTAAGCAATAAAGTACCTCATATTTTTCCCTCTGCCTCGGGTTGTCTCGCGATGCCTTTCACAACTTGGCCTGCAGTGGTACCTTGACCAACCCCAGGTCCAATAGAAGCTAGCCCAACAGCTAAACCAGTAGCAATATGGAAGCAGTAGAAATCAATGGATTCATAATAAGTTCCTCGCACCAAAATAAAGAAATGATTAATGATACAATTAACCAATAAATTATGAATTCATTATTCTATTCCATTGATAAGATTTTTAACTAGTCGAAGTAACTACGAACTCTGAATTCAATTAATAAGGTTATTGAATCATCAAAATTACTTTGATATCTATTTTTTAATTTCTATTCACACAATGTTTTTATGAATTACACACTTTTTTGTTTTTCCATTTCTTTCTTTGTGTCGAAGCATTCTTTGAATTCAAACTATTCGTTCTTTTTCTTGATTGAATCTATTTATTCCATATTCAATTCATAATTACAAACAAAAAGGAATGGCTCTTATCTTATTCTTATCGGAATTCTTATCTAAATTCTCATTAGTATCTAACTTATCATTAGTAGTTTTCCATTATTAGTAGGGCATATTAGATATCTCTTTTGTCTTATATATAATGAGTTAATACCTAATATTACATATACATGTTTTTCTTCCATAATGTAGACCCACTATTCGTATCTTAGATTCAACGGAATTCTTAAATTCAAATCATTTTTCGAAACATCCACAAAGGAAAGTTGACTTCTATCCATTATATATAATTAATATTTAGTATAGAATTAATATTTAGATATTTAATTTAAATTGAATTTATATAATATATATTATTGCATATAATTAGTTTGATTAATATTCCATATAATTAGTTACTTTGATCCCCCTCTCTAAAACAACCCCCCTTTTTTTATAATTCCCAATATCGTAATCTTTTTTACTATTCCTCTAAAGCTTATAGACCTTTTTTGTCTATTGATGTGTATTTTTATGTTTACTAAGTAGAATCTCTTAAGCAAGGCCTAGATTGCTATGCACTAAGCTAAAAAAGATGTTTTTGAAAATTAGTCAATGATGCCCCTCTATGGATTTGCCTATATAAGCTGCAGCTAAGTTGTAAAAATAAGAGCTTGAATACCGCTTGTAAATAAGCCAAGGAACATCACAGGTATAGGAACCACTAAAGGTATTAAAGAAACAAGAACAACAACTAATAATTCATTTGCTAATATATTTCGAAAAGTCGAAAGCTAAGGGATAAAGGTTTTGTGAAATCTTCTAAAATATTTCTGGGTAAAAGGATTGGAGTTGGTTGAATGTATTTATTGAAATAACCTAATCCTTTTTGGCTAAATCCTGCATAAAAATATGCTACTAACATAAGTAAAGCTAATGCAACAGTAGTATTTATATCATTCGTAGATGTGAATAACTCCCCTTTAGGTAACTATATTATTTTCCAAGGTAAAAGCACTCCAAACTAATTAGAAAAAAAAATAAATAGAAACATAGTTACAAGAAAGGGAACCACGAACCGTATTCTTCTCGAATCTAAGTTTTGCTTATGTCTCGAATGAATTCAAGGACATATTTGAAGAAATTCTACTTAGTAGTCATAATGGTTTGTGGATTCTAAACAGCGACAATAGCTGAACCTAATAAGATAATAATTACAACCCAATAAGTGATAAGTACTTGGGTATGGACTTGGAAACCTCTATTTTCCAATGGAAATGTTGGCCTACTTCCATGCCCGATATATCATATAACCCATTTAGTGTGTTGATGGAACATGATAGAACATTCATATTGCCCTCTAAAAGAATGAAAACTTTAAAAGGAATTATCTTAATTTAACCATCTTTTTTTCGTCTTACCCACTTGAATTGTATATTTTGACTACCAATTAATCACATAATAACTCTAGTTATTTTGAACTCTTTTGTGCAATTTATGAATAGTAAGCAATTTCAAAACTCCAACTCTATGGAATTAAAAAAGAATTGATTTATTTATCTTATTATTCAGTCTTATTATTAATTATTAATTTTATTTTAGTATTAATTAGGGATTTCGTATATAGCTAGAATGACCCTCACAAATTGCAAATACTAATTTGTTAAGAATTAATCAGATTGAAGCTATAACGTCATCATTCACTAGAATCGAAATATCAGCGAGATTTGGATCACTGTTTGTATCAATTAAACAAATTATTGGAATTCCCAATGTGATACATTCTCGAAAAGCCGTATATTCTTGCTGATTAACGATTATTACAATATTGGGTAACCCTGTAATATATTTAATCCCCCTAGATAGGTTTACAAGTGAGATAACTATCTCTTCAAGGGGTATAAATGATTTTAAATGATTTTGTTGTGAATAGTGAATTTTATATCTTAAATTTTGGTCGATAAAATTATAATTGGTGATTTAGAATTTATCTATTAAAGTTTGGAGATTTTTGGAATTATGTGCATTTTTAGACTAGGAAAAATGCCAAGTGGCATAGACAAATCGATTTATGGTAGTAGAAATAAGTGACAATTGATAATAGAAATAATTGATAAGTGATACTAGGATTTAGTGACAAGTGTCATTGAAAATTAGGTGACAATTGGATTAGAAATTAGGGTGACAAATGGACTAGTTATTAAAAGGGCCAAGTAGGGACCACAAGAGGAGGACATGGGATAAGTGACAAGTGTCAAACCACTTGCCACACACCTCACTCTTATTGTATTAGCTTGAAAAACCATCTCATGGTCTTTCACTCTTTTTTCTGTTACATGCTCTCTCTTCTTCTCTTTTTCTTCTTCATTTTCTTCACTCACAATTGTCTCTCTTTCACCCCTTCACATTGAGATTTCTATCATCTTTCATTTATTTCTTCAAGACCATGCCATCTCCTTCATGTTGTCATTAGAAAACCTAATCTTTCCTCCTTAAAAGATTATGTATGTTGGTGGAACTAGGATTTACGTGATTTTGAGGAAGCTTTGAGTTAATCAAGTAAGTAGTATATTAATCTTCATGGGTTGTTTAAATATAAACATATATGATGAGTGATTTAAGAATAAAAGATCATGATAGTGGAGTTAAATATATGTTGTAATGTGGACTAGGAAATAAGTAGGTTTATGTCATATTTTTATGTATATGATGAGAAATAAAATTTGAAATATTATTGGGATGATTTTTGAGATGGATTGATGATAAAAATAGTGATGAATGAGTGACAAATGTTGATGAATAAATGTATGTGTTTATGTCCTATTTTGGGTTGATGATGAGTGCAAAAAAGTTGATTAATAAATATATATGTTTGTGTTCTGTTTGGAGAGTACGAAAAACATGAGTTATAAGTTGTTATGTAGATTAAATAGGTTGTGAATTAAGGGTATAATGAAGGTAAAATTTATGCTTAAGAAAGGGGTTAAATAATGTTCTTGAAATGAGAAAAAGTAAGGATTTGGTATAATAGTGAATGATAGAGATTATGTTTTGTTTTTGATGATAAACCATAGCTTATAGATTGTTTTATGGTTAATATTAATATGGAATTGAGATTAAAATGAAGAGGAAAGGAAGTAGAAATGATTAATATGCATGAGATATCTTGGATATAGTATAGACAGCTTAAGAATGTTGAAAAAGTTTAGACTACATGAATGAAGGGATTAAGTGAATGATAATGATTTAATTGAACAGATTTTTGTGGACTTTAATACAGCTAATATGTAACATTCCCTCACTTGTGGGAAGGGTATTTTTGTCAATTTGGAATGGGTTAGGAATGTTTAATGTGTAATTGACATATTCATGCATTCATATATGCACATGAATAGCCA
>JANZXP010070207.1:0-10662 GCA_027576715.1 Erythroxylum flavicans
CTTGTGCGGCTACGGTGGTTGAGACGGATCGGTTTCGGAAACGGTTCGAGGGATGCATCAAGATAAAGATCAAGCTTTAGAATAAGGTACGAATTAAATTGCGCTTTATTATGATTCGTGTTAATCATTTTATAGAATTAAATAGATCTTGGTTTTCGGGAAATCAAAAACTCACGAAAACGTTTCGTGATTATTCCGCTGCGGTTCAGATCAGATCCGGACCTGATTTCCCATCATTATAGTGGCTCATCACCTCACACAAAAATTAAGCCCCTCTCTCAAAAGAAGATGAAACTTAGATTGAATAGTTGTTGTCTATAAGGAGTCTCATATCTTAACATGTAATGTTATTTTTATTGTACCCTTAGTATATTTTGTCTCTTTAATAGCTCTCCGTTGTAATTTTCTAACCACCCTTTAAGGCTTGCGAATGAAATTATTTCTTCTTTCATTAAAAAATTGGCTAATTTTTGTTGTACATATCATTCAATTAATTGACAATTTTCCAACATTTTCAAAATTATTTTTAGATGTATCAAAGTACTTGAAATATATAAAAATCATATTTGTAAAAAAGAAATAACAATTTCAACTCCATCCACATTTAACAGGATTTGATTCAAATCTTGGAGTTAGAGCTTACTCTTTTTATTGATGTTTCATGTCCAAAGCAATTTTTAAAACAAAAATCAACAAGCAAAGATCTAACAAGAGAAGCATATTTGTTAAAGAAAGATTCAAAGTTTGTTAGTTTTTGAATCTAGAGAAGATTTAGTAGCTGTTGGAGTAGTTAGCAAGTTACTCTTAGTAGAAGATTTGCTAGCTGATTTATTTCCTATTTTTTAGCTAATTAGTTCATGACTCAAACTTTTTTTTTTGTAAGCCTATATAAGTTAAGTTTCAGACCAATAAATAAATATCTGAATACCAGGGAGAGTTAAATGAAGTCTTTCAAGAATTAGATCATCAGGACAAAATTGTCATGAAGAATCTCGAAGATTTTGAAGCATACCAAAATTGTCATGAAGAATCTTGAAGGTGCATATATTCGTAGTAGGTTTAAATGATGTTTTTTAATAAGTTTGTGGAGAGATTCTAAGGAAGGAATCAATTCTAACTCTAGAAGAATGATATGCATCGATTTAGTGAGAGACAGTATATTGTGAAATGTTGAAAGGAAAATCTGAAAACCTTGAAATTGTTTCTATGATGGTTGGAAACAAATCAAAGACAACTGTTGGTGATGAAAAGTCTACATACAAATGCACTTATTGCAACAAAACTGGACATACTAAAACTCATTGCTATGAACTTGTAGGATATCCAAATTGGTGGAATCATAATCAAGCACTTCGAAACAAGAATTTCGAGAAAACTCCAACTGCTGATGTTGCTAAGACAAAAATTGATGCTTTTGTTGAGAAGACTTTTGCAATAGTAGCAACTACAAATAATGGTGGTAAGCCTTCTAATGTTTATGCACTTGTTTCTAATAATACATGGATAATTGATTCTGATGCTACAAATTATATGACCTTTAATTCTAGATAAGTTACTAAACTCATAGAGTCCTCACAAAAATTTGTTTTAACTACCAATGATGATAAAGCCCCAATTGTCGGAGAAAGGTCTTTAACTCTCACTAATACTTTAAATTTGAATTCTGTTTTCGTTGTTCAATCCTTAGATTATAACCTTGTATGTTTCTCAAATAACAATAGCCTTTTCTTCCATTTTAATTTTTTGTCCTAACTTTTGTCTCTTTAAATACATCCAAACAAAGCAAACAATTGTTTGTGGTATTAGGAGAGGGAAGTTGTATTATATGGACCTAACGTCAAGGCGTTTAGGTATCTCAAAAAATTATTTCCTATTTTGCTTGAAAAAATTTGGTCTCTTGTTTCTACTGTGATGTTTGTGAACTTGTAAAATGTCATCAAAATTTATTTCCATCAATGTTAAATAAGAGTCCCTTAGTCTTTATGGTTATCACTCTAACGTATGAGGTTCACCTAAAATTCTAACTTTGGGTGGATCTCATTGGTTTTTTACTTTTATTGATGATTAAATAAGAGTCCCTTACTCTTTATGGTTATTCACTCTAATGTAGGAGGTCCATCTAAAATTCTAACTTTGGGTGGATCTCATTGATTTTTTACTGTTATTGATGATTGTACGAGGATGACTTGGTTATGGTTAATGAAATCCAAGAGTAAAGTGATTTTATTGTTCCAAAAATTACATAATATCATTTAAACTCAGTATAATGCAAAAGTTTGAGTTCTTCGTAGTGATAATGGTGGAGAATATCAGAGCTTTGAATTGAAACATGATTTGGAAGCATAAGGTGTTATTAATCAAACTATTTGTGTGGATACACCCCAACAGAATGGGGTAGCCAAAGGAAAATTTGACATTTTCTAAAAGTTGTTAATTAATTCAAGCTCATATGTCATTGACTTATTGGAGAGAAGCTCTTTCTTTAACTGCATATTTGATTAATCGAACTCCCTCCCACTCTATTGAATTTCAAACACCATATCAGTTCTTAACTAATGTTGTAGCTACCCCACCAATACCAAATTTACCTCCTTATGTTTTTGAATGTGTAGAATTTGTGCATATATCCTTAAAACATCAACGCAACAAGCTAGCTCCACGAGCCCTACATTGTGTTTTTCTTAGATATTGGACAAACCAAAAAGTGTACCGATGTTATCATCCTCCAATTAAACGTATCTTTATTATAATGGATGTATTCTTTCATAAAGATATAATGTATTTCTCTAAGTCAAAACTTCAGGGGGAGTATCAAAAGGAAATTCCGACTCTTGATTATAAACTTCTAGGGAAGTAAGAAGGTGACTATTGTTAATGGACATTTTATATTGATTTTCGATACATAGTTTACTTAACTCTTGTCCATTTAATGTTTAAATTGCACTAATTAAAATTTATTTGTTTTAGTTTTAAGCACATATTGGATTTGGAATGCTCAAAAGCATCAAGCAAGAAAAGCTCTAAGAAAACATTAACGTGTGCATGTTTTTGCATGCAAGAATGTGATTTAATGGACAAGCTTGCCAGGACAAAATGACAACGTAGAGAATAAGAGAAGAGAGCAGCAGTCACGCAAAACTGTGGAGGGAGGTTAAAAACATAAGAGGAGAGTAGGACTGTGCAGGACCTAAGAACGAAGAGTGTGAGCTGATGGACATTCAATACATAAGAGACAAAAGAATATAGCTGGCAGGGAAAAGAAGAGAAGCTTGCAGTGGAGAGAACATGGAGCATGGAAAAAAAAAGAAGACTGCGTTAGAGGTGTGTGAGAACTGAGGGGGTGGACCAAAAACCCCCCATTAAATCGTCACATCAATAAATAACATAGAAGATTGAAAGGCTGGTGGCGTGGAAAGAAAGAAGAAAAGAAAACAGCGTGAAGAGAGGCTGGAGTTACGTTGAAAAACGTTGGTGCTTGAGTGAAAGAAGAGAATAGCTATGCATTGGAAGGAGGGTAGCGTGCGTGATAGAGAGGCTGGATATGCAGAAAAAAAACAAAATAGATGAGAGTAGTGTAACAAATAGAAACAAAAGAGCAGTTGGCGGGCGTGATTGTGTATGAAAGGAGGAGAGCAAAGCCAGTAGCTGTGTGACAAAGGGGAGTAGCGTGAGTAACGTTGAAAAAAGAAGAAGAGAGAGTTGCACCAAAGGAAGGAGAGATGGAGTGGAGTAGCAACAGTGGAGGTAGTGCGTGAAAAGAGGAGAGTAGTAAGAGTAGCGTAAAAAGAGAGATAGAGAGGTAGTAGCGTGAGTAGAGAATAGTAGCGTGCGTGAGTAGAGAACAGTAGTGTGCATGAGAGAGGGCTGGAGCAGCATGAAAAAAATAGAAAGACAGCGTGAGTGGAGTAGCAACTGCAGAGAAGAGCAGCTGGTGGAGATGAAGACACGTTGAACTGGAAAAAATACTCTCCACTCACACACATTACAGTAGCTGTGGCAAGAGGACATGAAAGCGTGATAGAAGAAAACAAAAGCAAGAGAAGAGTTGCAGTGTTGTGACGAATTTGAAAGGTGGACCACCATTCTTATTTGTCACATCAGTCAAATAGGAAAAAGGGAGATAGTTGCAGTAGCAAAGAGAGCTTCAGCGGGTGAGACGTTTTTTAATCCCACTGCCACAGTTTTGCATGAACAAAAGGTGGAATCAACGGTAGTGGTAAAAGAGGTTGACATTAGAGAATTTTTTTGGACAGCAACAATCTTTCCTCTCGAAGATTATATATTGGGTGTTTTGTTTTTAATCTGTTTTGTTTCTTAATTGTTTTAATTCTTGTGGATTTAATCAATGCAATTATATATCATGACCATGATTTATGTTACATTGACGAATATGTGTAGGTAAGTTTTCTTTGGTTGAGGTTAGGATTGATATTAGATTGGGACAATTTTTGTGGTATTAGTTTTTTTTCTTGATTGAATGCATATTTAGTTCTAATTTAGCTTGATCACCTAGATTAAAGCCTTAGATGATTGAATGCCATAACCAATGGGATTTAATTTGTCGAAAAATTAATCAAGCAATATACTTGAGACCAAAGTGTAGACCAACCTTAGGATCTTGTGTGAGGATACCTAGGATTAATTAACTTAATTTTGGGCTTCTTGTATTGAATGCCTTTCATTCTAAATTATCCATGAACCAAGTAGGTAACTCAGATTTAGAAGAGAAGGAAATCCCTATGAACGTTGGGTTCGACTTACTTAAGTGAAGTAATTCCTAAATCAATCCACCGTTACAAGTTTTAGTGTCTAATCTAATTGAAATCCGATACCTTAGCCAATTTCTATCATTTGATTAAATTTAGTCATTTTTTTTACTTCGTACTTTGCATCTTGCATATTTCCTTGATTCTCTTACTTTATTTTATTTCCAAATCAATTAATTCTTGATCGTCTGAGTAATTTTGCATCATTTAATTTAATTGTCTTACATGTTGGAATCCCTTGGGTACGATATCCGATTCTTACCATTTTATATTACTTGTCGACGAGGTACGCTTGCCTCTAATTTCGTCTAGGTAGAACTTAATTTATACTTTTTTGTTTAGACCGTAACAACTGTCATTTTCAGATGGTAATGATGTTAGCAACAATGTTATGAATATTGCACTAGTACTGGTACCAGATTTAGTTTTGGAATAGTAATGTATCGGCACCGATCAATATTAGGTATCTTTTTGGGTAATTTTAAATTTATAAAATAGTCCCTAAATTTTTTTAAACTGCAAAATAGTCCCTCACAATTTAAATTTTATAAGCCATCTATAATCAGTGATCTATAGTTCGTTACATAGCAAAATGCCTATGTTTTCATTTCAGTGACATATGGGATTCAGTTTCTATCTCAATCCACTATTAATGCCTTGTTGGACATTGGGGGTTGAGACAAAACACATCCTTTTGCAATCTATGTTTAATTTTAAGAGTTTCAGCATTGTGGGAAGTAAACAAAGCACATAGAGGAGGTATGGGGCTTCAGATCCTTCAGGGAAGGCTACAGGGACTCTACAGTGGTACGGGGAGGTTACTGGTTGTGACAACTACGAGAGGGGCAGTAGTTTGATGGAGAGTGGTGGCGCATTCGCGTTGCAGTGGTGGTTGGTGACTACCTATGTAAGGGAGGAGACGAGCGCTGGGCTGGGGATTGTGGATAAGAGAGGGGAGAGAGAGTAAAATAAGAGGCAGACGTTGGGGGTACTTAAATTTTTTATAAAAAAATCCTTAAATTTTTTGAAGTTTATGGTACCTAGGGACAACAAAAGGGCATGGGCCTAGTTGAGTTGAACGAGCCTTAAGCTAAGTCTCGAGCACAATTTTCTTAGCTGATTAGGCCTTAAGCCTGGACTACCTGGGCCTAAAAACACAAAACAATGTCTTTTGCTATAAAACGACATCATTTTTCTTTTTTAAAAAATAAAAATTAGGTCGGGCTCAGGTCAGCCCACCTTAAGCTCAGGTTGAATTGTCTTAAGCATGGGTTTAGGTTGAGCAGTTCAGGCTAGGGCCCATTTAGGCAAAGGTTAACTGGGTTCATTTCCATCCCTAACGGTACCAGTCATTATTTGGCCAGTATTTTAAATATCAGTCAATACCGATCAAAACCGACCGGTCAGTTCCATGTGAAATTGTCGATACCAACCGATACTAAAGAGTTAAACTTTATATCATTTGTCGACTAGCACTAGCCAGTATGGTCTGAAACTCTAAACTTTAGTTAATGATGGTGCTAATAATCAATTGGAACATAAAGAGGAGCAGGAAGGGGCTATTGAACTAGAGGATATTGAACAAGAAGGGACCACTAAAGAGGAGAATGTTGGTCCATCAAGTGTAGAAGTTAAGACTCTCACTAATATACCACACCAATTGTTTCCTATTAATGTTTTTATTCCTAACCCTGAGCCACCCAAAAAACAACTATTAGAGCATCTTATTAGAGGTATTCTTATGCTTACATATAAACTTGAAATTTCAAGTAGAGTTAAATGTCTGATGAGTCATTATATGTTAAATAATAATATGCTAGAATTAGATAAGTCATTTGTAAATCAATTATTTGTTGTAGTCATTCCTAACAGTTTGCAAGAAGCTCTAGATGTTCCAAGGTAGAGATATGCAATGAATGAGGCTATGAACTCCTTACAAAAAGATAAAACTTGGGAGACCGTTAAATACCCACAAGGAAAGAAGCTAGTTGGATGTCAATTGGTTTATACTGTAAACAGGGCCGGTCCTGAAATTTTGTAGGCCCTGGGCAAAAAAGAAAATATGGGCCCTCACTTTAATTAAAAAATAATTAATTTTTTTTAATAAATTATATATATAACTTTTTTATTAAAAACAGTGGGCCCTGGGGAGGGGCCCAGCTCGCCCCTGCCCAGGGCCGGGGCTGACTGTAAAGTACAATGCAAATGGCATAGTTGAAAGGTTTAAGCAAGATCAGTGGCAAAAGGGCATACCCAAACTTATAGGATTGATTTCACAGAGACATTTGCTAACTATTTAAAATCAATACAGTTAGAGTAGTATTGTTGTACCTAGCTAGCCACAAACTTTGATTGGCCTTTGCAACAATTTGATGTAAAGAATGCTTTTTTCCATGGTGACTTGTTTAAAGAAATTTATATGGAGCTTCCATCAGGTTGTATGGTAGTAGAAAGGTAGAGTAAAACGGTATGTAGATTGAAGAAATTATTGTATAAGTTAAAGTAGTCTCCAAGAGCATGGTTTAAAAGGTTCTCAAGGTCTATAATAACTTGTGGATATCATCAAAGCAATTCTAATCACATTTTATTCTTTAAAAGAAGGCAAGGTAAAATCACTGCCCTTATTGTATATGTGGATGACATGGTGGTGATAGAAGATGATCCAGAAAAGAGGAAGGCACTAAAAGAATACTTGTCTAAAGAATTCGAAATGAAAGATCTTAGTTACTTGAAATATTTCTTGGGATTGAAGTTTCCAAATCTAAGAAGGAATTTTCTATCCCAAAGAAATTATGCATTAGACTTATTACAAGAAACTAGTATGTCAGCATGTCAACCAGCTGATAGAATAGTTGAGGAAGGTTTGAAGTTATGTGTAGAAGCAGACCAAATACTAGTGGATAAAGGAAAATACCAAAAACTTGTAGAAAGGCTAATGTACTTGGCTCACACATGACCTCACCTTTCTTATGCGTTGAGTATTGTTAGTCAGTTTATGCATAATCCTAGAGAACAACATATGAGAAAAATTATGACAATTTTAAGGTATCTAAAATTTGTTCTAAGTAAAGAAATTTTGTTTACTAAAAATACATATTGGCAAAGTATAGATGTGTATACAAATGCTAATTGGGCTGGGTCAATAGAAGATAGACAATCAACTTCTGGCTGCTTCACATTTGTGGGTGGTAACATGTTTACATGGAGAAGTAAAAAAACAAAATGAGGTCGCTCGCTCAAGTTCAGAAGCTAAATTCAGAGATATGGCACTTGATCTCTATGAAGCATTGTGGTTCATACTACTTTTACAGGATTTAGGCTATCCACTGAAGCAACCAATTAGTCTATATTGTGACAATAAATTTTCTTGCAATATAACTTACAATCCTGTCCAATATGATCGAACAAAGCATGTTGATGTTGACATGTTCTTCATTAAGGAGAAATTAGATAGAAAAATTGTGGAGTTGCCCAAGATTCGGTATAAGAATCAGTTAGCTAACATTCTTACCAGAGCAGTTTCAAATCATATGTTCCCAAAATTTCTTAGCAAGTTGGACATGCAAAACATCTATGCACCAACTTGAGGGGGAGTGTTCTGATTTTTCTCTATAATTGTTAGGATTGTATAGCTGTAAATATATTCTTAGACCCCTAAATGTGGGATTAATTGTTGAGATTTTTTTCCCCTTATTGTATATTATAACTAGTATGTTTAAGAGAAAATAACGAGGAACAGAAGTATTTTTCCTTCTTCTTATCTTTCAAGTAAATGATGTCAAATCCCAACAAATGGTCAGTACTTGATCTTACCAGAAGAAATAGCTAATGAATGAGATTAACATGATGACTCTGCTAATAATTTGATTAAATATAAACTTATATGCAAAAAACAAAATGAAAGATGGTGAATCCTACGGTGAGAATGCCACGCTTGATCAACAGACGCAAGGCCTAATGTAAATTGAAGTTCATCAGTTTCTTTGACGTATTCCACATTTTGTCTCCTTACTTCTAAAACAGGCGATTTCTACTGGAGGCTTGAGCTATACATCTGTTATGACAACATTATGGTAGTAATCATAGTTACAATTTAAATTTATAATTCGTATTAATATTCAAATCATTCATTTAAAATAAGTTACTTAAAAACTTCCATTCCACTACAAGGCATCATATTATAATCATGAGACAACATTACAAACCTTTAATGCCATTCTTTCACGTAACCTTGAAATAATTATTCAAATAAAATGAAGACAAAAGCTGAAAAACATATACGTAAAGCAGCAAGACCACGACGATGGATGGAAATCGTCTTGCTCTGATTATTTTGGTAGCTTCACCATATGGCATCTATCAGATGTTGGACATGTTATTGCTGTACCACCTCAGTTTTTAATGCTGTAACATCATAAAGAAAAAATAGATGATTTAGAATTTATTATCAATGCCCAATTAAATCATTAAAGAATCTACTCAAAAGTTCAAAGATATAAATCGAATAGAACTATATATATATATATATATATATTTATTACCTTTTGCAATCAAAGTTGGGGATGATACGGTAAAAGAATTTAACACCACAATCACTAGGAAGCTTAGCTGCTCGTTTGGAATCGAACTTGTGGGGTTTTTTTTGGCGGCATCTTTTAAGCACTGGCATGTTTCTTGACGGTCAGTAGCTGTTTAGCACTGTTGAAGACGGTCTTCACTCCATTGCAACAATCTCGAGATGGGGTTGATGACCCACCGGGTTTAACGTATTCCAGGCATCTTTCCATGGTTGTGAACATTTGTTTACAGTCTACACCAGCTTTGACAGTAATAACAGAAGCTGTAATCGACAGGAACATTAGAGCCAAGAAAACCAACTTGTTGTTGACACAATCCATTGTGTATCCTGACAGTTTGGGGAAGGAAAAGGGTGAGGATTTTTAGTTGCTAGGTAGCGCTTGGAATTGGAAATGAAAGTGAAGTTAACAAGCAAAAGAGAGGTCTTTATATAGATAAACACTAGACCGTATGTGATATCAATGAACAAATTTGAACAATTTGAAATAGGATTAAAAAGTAGAGCGTCCTCATGTATCGAAAAAGTTGAAATTTAATTAAACGAGGATAATGTTAAATAACGATTAATTTATTTAATTTAGTTTATGAAAATCGATTAGTTAAATAAATCCGATCAATTAATTAATAAATTTATCAATTTTCAATAATAAGAATTATTACAATAAACCAAATTGAATATTAAAAGACAAATTAAAAAGTTGGTTAGTTTAATTTTTATGATTGAACCAGTCAAACCAATTCAATTTTTTGATTGCTTCATCTAGTATTCGACTTGGTGCTTGGATTGTCAGTACTACTCTTATATTTTTCTAAATTTTATCACTTTGGATTAAATGTTTTTATTCAAAATGACAACAGTTTGAATGTTGACTTACAACTGTGCAAGACTACAATGGATTCTCCTCCAATGTTTCACTTTCTCTAGAGCATTCGGGTAAAGTTTCTTTGTTTAAAGCGTCATGTTTACTTTTCTAAACAGTTTTCTAGAGTTCGTAATGTTGATTATTGTCTCAAACTCATAAAAGTCAAAAATGGTGGTTCAAAAATGGTGGCTTAAAATCAGTGGCTTTCGGTGGATTTCAAGGTCAAAAATGGTGGCTTAAACCTTCACTCATTGGCTTCTTTATATAAGAGAAGCAGTAGCAGCAGATAAAGGAGAGCAGAAAAAAAAAACTAAGAGAGCCTAGAGGGAGAGAGAAAAGGAGAAAGAGTTGCATCAAGAGAGAGAAAATAGCAAGGAGAAATTTCGGAGAGAGATGGTTTTGTATTTTTCCAGTTTTTTCTCTTCCTAGTAGGAGTGTGTGAGCTTGGGTTAATT
>JANZXP010070218.1:0-10662 GCA_027576715.1 Erythroxylum flavicans
TTAAATTGAAGTTGATGGAAGACTAGTTGAATAAGGATGGCACAATTTCAAGTCAGATGAAATTTAAATAAAGTCAACTCATAAAGATCAAGATTGGATTAATGAGCATTAGAATTGAACGACGTGTATTTCATGAGAAGATCTTGTATGAAGAATTCAAATAAGTATCTCAACAGTCAAAGATTGGAAATTTTGTGAAATCTATCAGTTGGAGCATTGGACAAGTCGACTATCATATTACAAGTCGACTATTAACAATCAGATCTGTCAGTTGGAGCACTGGACAAGTCGACTATCATGCTACAAGTCGACTATTAACAATTAGATCTGTCAGTTAGATAAATGGACTAGTCGACTATCATCATATTAGTCGACTATTCGAAGAGCGGAGCTGAAAGTTGATGAAAAACGTTAGTGATAGTCGACTATTTCTTAAAGACAAGTTGACTATAATGTACTAGTCGACTATTACACCTCGACTAGTCGACTATCAGTTACAGCTGAACAAAATTTGACTTTGTCAATTGATTTCAAACGGGAGAAATTCTTCATTCAACAGCTAGGAGCGTTCTACAACGGCTAGAAGAGTTCTGCAACGTTTATAAAAATCTTGAAGCCTTTAAGTAAAGATGATTACTTCAGAGGATTGATTACACAAGTCCAAAGTGAAGCATACTTGCTGTAGTTCAAGATTATCCTCTTATTGCTCTAAATTTGCTTCTTAGCATATTCTAATTGTATTCAGTTGTACTAAACTTTACTACTTCATTTCTATCGTTGTTATTATCGTGAGCTGCGTGATTAGAGAAGAATCGCTTGGAGGTAGGATTTGTGCCGGGAAAACAAATCAATTGTAAGGTGTAGCTTGAGCCAGAAGTCAAGTTGTTTGGAAAGTTCACACTGAACTAAAAAGTGTGTAGTAAAGAGCATTGTCAAAATCCTAAGTGGGAGCTAAGGTAGAGGACGTAGGTCTTAGCACCGAACCTCTATAAACATTGTGATTGCCTCTCTTCTCTACTCTTTTACATTTCATCAATTTGTTTTGTTTGTTTCGTGTGTTTTAATTATCTGTTTTGTAGCACTTTACGAAAAAGATTAAAAGATTTATTTGACCCCCCTTCTAGATCGTTTTCAATTTTGCCCAACATACTACCCTTTATGACATTGCTTAAGGATGTCTAACATTTCTTCATTTGGAACACAATGTCGTACTAATCCATCTACACAAACTCTATATAAGGTTTGCTCATCCCATATGTATCGATTACAGTCATGTAAAAAATTTCTTCCTCTACTGGTACAAGAGATCTGACGGGAATTTACCACTGGTAACATAATTAGTGATATCTACAAACCATGGAGTAGTTAAGCTCTCGAGTAGCATCAGAGTTTCACAGGGAAATTTTCGTTAATGTCCTTACTTGGCTTGCATTCCCCTCCCTCAAGTCTGGATAAGTGGTCTGCAGCCACATTCTCTGCTCCCTTTTTATCTCTCACCTCCAAATAAAATTCTTATAAAAGTAAGACCCATCTAATGAGCCTTGGTTTTGCGTCCTTCTTGTTGAAAAGATATTTTAGTGTCACGTGGTCGGTGAATACAATTACCTTTGAACCCAACAAGTACTATTGGAACTTATCACACGCGTACACTACTGCGAGTAACTCCTTTTCTATAGTGGTGTTATTTAGTTGGGGTCCTACAAGAGTTTTACTAGCATAGGAGATTGCATGCAATTTTTTATCTTTCCTTTGGCCTGACATACAACCTATGGCTTGGTCACTCGCATCACACGTAACTTCGAATAGAAGTGGCCAGTCTAATGGTGATAGAATTGGCATTGATATTAATGTCGGTTTTAAAGTGTTGAATGCAGACATACACTTATCATCAAACATGAAGGACACATCCTTAACTAAGAGGTTGGTCAAAGGCCGTGCAATTTGTGAAAAATCCTTGATGAACCATCGGTACAATCCTGCATGGCCCAAAAATCCTTGCACTCCTTTGACATTGCTTGGGTGGAAGTTTTTCTGTTAACTTTGTTTTCACTCTATCAACTTCAAATCCTTGATGTGAGATGTTATGTCCAAGAACGATCCCTTCTTACACCATGAAGTGACATTTCTCCCAATTCAATACTAAGTGTGATTCTTCACGTCTTTGAAGAACTTTATCCAAATTAGTTAGATATGAATCAAAGGAATCTCCACAGACTGAAAAGTCATCAATAAACACCTCCATTATGTCCTCTATCATGTCAGCGAATATTGACATCATGCACCTCTGAAATGTTACTGGAGCGTTGTAAAGTCTGAAAGGCATTCCTCTGTATGCGAAGGTTCCATAGGGACAGGTGAATGTAGTTTTCTCCTGGTCATCAGGGTAGATGAAAATTTGATTATAGCCCGAATATCTATCTAAAAAGTAATAAAATAAATGGCTAGCTACCCTTTCTATTATTTGGTCTATAAACGGGAGAGGGAAGGGATCTTTCTTAGTCACTAAGTTGAGTTTACGATAATTTATACATACTCTCTACCCTGTTCTAGCATACTCTTAGTGATTATTCTAGTTGAAGATAAATTTTCCCTGCATCTAGGAGTTTTATCATCTTCTTTTTGACCACCTCCTTCATATTAGGGTTTAGTCTCTGTTGACACTCTCACACTGTTCTACATCCTTCCTCTAAGTTTATTTGGTGCATGGAGAAATTAGGGCTTATTCCTCAAATGTCAACAATTTGCTATCCAATGGATTTCATTCGCTTCCTCACAACTTCAACCACCTTACTTTCTTATTTTCGCTTAATTGGTTGGAAATTATTATATGTAGAGTTTGACCTTCACCAAGAAAGGTGTACTTGAGGTGTGTGGGTAAAGGCTTGAGCTCTAATGTCGGAGGTTTCTCCAAAGATGGTGGCATGGATGCTTCAGTTTCAAATAATTTGTCTTGATGTACTGGAACATCTGCCTCCTCAATCTCATCATCCTTTTTAGATTCAAAAATTTGGTGTTCATTCTCAGTTTCTGTTTTTAGTGACTACACTTCTACTATACAGCTCTCAACTTGTTCTCGCAAACTTTGATCCATGATTTCAACTCTCATGCATGCGCTACTCGTTGTTGGATTCTTTAAGGCCTTATTCATATTGAATTCAACCTGATAGTCACCCATTCGAATTGTCAATTTAACTTCGTGAACATCAATTATGGCCTTTCCGATGTTCATAAATGGTCGACCTAAGATTAGTGGATAACTTTTTTCCTCTTCAAAATCTAGAACCACAAAATATATGGGAATAATGAATTTATCTACTTGCATCAAAACATCTTCAACTATTCCCAACGGCCTTTTAATGGATTGACCAGCTAATTGAATTAACATTAATGTAGGCTTAACCTCCCCAAGTCCCAACTTCCTAAATATCGATAAAGGTATATGATTGATGCTAGCTCCCAGATCACACAAGCAATTCGTAAATTCTAGTTTACCAATAACACAAGGTATTATGAAACTTCCCGGATCTTTTATTTTGAAGGCATTTGGCTGGTGACTACAGATCTACAAGTACCTTTTAGGGTTACCGTTTGATTGTCTTCCCAAGTGCGTTTATTTGATAAAACATTCTTTAAAAATTTCACATATTTAGGTATATGTTCTAATGCCTCAACAAACGAGAGATTTATCTGTTCCTTAGCTTCTCAACAAACTTTAAAAATTGATCATCCAACTTCTTCTTTTGTAATCGTTGAGGGAAATGGATCTTGGGTTGGTACAGTGGAGGTGCAACATAAGGTGGATACTCACTCATATCTACTTCCTTCTCCTTTTCATGATCTTTCACTCATATCTACTCATATCATTGCGAGTGGTTCAATTTCCTTCCCACTTCGAAGTGTGATAGCCTTCAATTGCTCCCTTGATTTTGTTCCTAAAGTGCTATGAACATTTCCAAAATTTCGCGTAGAAAAGGAATTTGTTAGTTGACTCACTTGGGCCTCTAGATCGTAAATGGAAGACACATGACTCTTAGTGACTTGCTCAAATTTATCTTCCAACTTCTCTTGCACATTACCAAAAGTTCCAAGTTTATCTAGAAATTTGTTCAACTTGGCTTCCAATGAGCTTGCTTTATCTTGCTGGAAACTCGATTGCCTTTGAGTCCTAAACTGCCCTCTATTATTATTGTTCGACTATGAAAAGTTAGGGTGATTCTTCCACCGAGGGTTATATGTGTTGGAGTAGGGGTTATTACCCCCTCCTCGTCCAAATTGCACCCCCATGTAATTCACTTGCTCCTGGTTATCCTCTCTCATCAAGTAGCAGTCCACAATGTTATGATCTACTTGACCATATAACTCACACTTCACTTACATGGCCTTAACTGGAGCAGAAGATGATGTCTTCATATTATTGAGTTATCATGTCATATTGTCGATTTTAGCTTGCATCTCTGTCATCTAATAGACTGTGACAACTCTCTTATATTCTCTAAAGGAAATAGGTTGCCTACTTCTCTCACTCACCTATAAACAACTATTACTCGCAATCTCTTCAATTAACTCCTCTGATTCATTGACTGTCTTACGCATCAAAGATCCTCCTGACACTGCATCGATCGTGCCTCTAGTAGGTGGCTTTACTCTATTGTAGAATATTTACAGGAGGAATTCCTTTAGTATGTTGTGGTGTGGGCATCTCCTCTGTAGGTCTTTATAACACTCCTATGCTTTATAAATCGACTCCCCATCACCTTGTTGGAAATTGATAATTTACTTTATGATCTTTGTGGTCTTCGCTAAAGAGAAGTACTTATCTAGAAAAAGCATACACAAGCTACTCCCAAGTCGTGATGTTAGTGGGGCTCAGTGAGTGGCCCAAGCCTTTGCTCTATCCCTAATTGTAAAAGGGAACAACCTAATCCTAACATCATCCTCCAACATCTGGTGATACTGAAAAGTATCACAGATCTTGAGGAAACTAATGATGTGTGCGTTCAGATCTTCATTCACCAGTCTATAAAATTGGACATTCTGCTGAAGCAAATTTAGGGGGGCTGGCTTGACTGCGAATGAGACCACTTGAACAGGCGGTCTAGCCACTCCTTAGTTCACTGGGTTAAACCCTGGTCTCATAAAATCCATAAGGGTCTGCTGTTGTTGCCTCCTAGGGTTAACTTCCTGATCTATATTTCTTTGAAATTCCTTGGCCTGTGATTTCTTGATCTCTTCTTCTTCCTCTAGCTAAGCTTTCCTCAAGGTTTGTTCTAATCGCGTTATATCTATATCTATCATTTCAACTGCATGACTTAAACCTCTCGTGCGTCGATCCCACGAGGAAGGGAACTAGTCCTAAAATCTAAGGCAGTTAAGTTAGCAATAAACCTAATTAAACAACTAATACAGAAATTAAATCAATCAATAATCGAATATGAGAAATTAAAGTGCTAAAGAGTAAAAAAAATAGCAATATAACAACCCAACCTAAAATTGACCTAAAAATTACCAAGGGAGAGAAAGGGAATTTTAATTTGAAACTAAGAAAACCTAACCAATTATGCAATTATTGAATTAACGGGTCTAGGCAGTCTTTGGATGAATTACTCTCTCTCGAGTTATAATTCATAACCCTAATGGTTAATCCCTAATTCAAGTTATAGGAATTGCAATCTCTCGATCCGTAATTGGTCGAAAACCTAAATTAGTTGTAAAATTGCATATTAACCTATTGGGAATCTATGCTCGATATATCGTTACACAACTCTACAGGTTTAACTCAATTCTCTACCTATCGATTCACCTAAATCTCATTGGCCCAAATTTATCCCTCTCAATTTGTTACTGAATTATTAAGAACAGAATTGAAATCACAATTAACTCAATAAAATAAACACAATCGAATAAGTTTTATTAATCTCAAGAGTCAAAATTGGAAGGTGAGTATAAATGTAAACTTAACATTCAACGAAACAAATCTCAACACCTATTTCAATTCTATACATAAATAAAACTGAAATACTATTGGGAATGGAATCTTAGGGCGGCGGTGCCTGGAAACCACTTGTTCCATGAAGTACGTCGCATCTAGCACATCTTCGTGTCTCTCTTCCTTTGTCTCCTTCCTTAATCTCTTGATCTCTCTCTAGGCCTCTCTCAAATTTGACTGAATCTTAATCTTTTTCATAAATTTTTAAGCTCTCTCTAGACTCTTGGTGATTGTCACATCATGTTTTATTTATTTTGTGGAAGTCCCAAGTCAAAGTCGGGGTCAAAACGATCTATAAAATCTCCCGAAATTGAGTTTTTCTATCAGCCAGAAGTAGGGCACCATCCTGGCCCTGCCTACCATAATCGTGGCCTACTGTTTAACCTTTCTGTCATGATCGTGGCCTAATGTGCATGATTATGGCCTGACTTGATGCTCTCTGTCACGATTGTGGCCTATTGTGCATGATCATGGCCTATGATTTTGGACCGAAACTCCTTGAATCTTCGCCGTTCTTCCCCGTTTACGCTGAAACACTAACAAATGCATGACAACACCTCCAAAATATAACATTTAAGCTCAAAGACTTAATCTAACCCATAAAACACTAAAACACACAAACTAATATAATTACACCCTAAATGCACACACACCACTCAAATTCACACTCACATGCTATTATACAACTATCAATGGATATAATGTTACATTGTAAATTAGGGTTTATGAAATGGAATGAGGAAATTTTAAGATTTTAAACATTGTGATAGTTATGATTTAATTATGATGCCATGTAATGCAGTGAAAATAAAATAGTTAGCACGCCATTTCTGTCAGCCATCTGCACGTTCGTCCAAGCGGCGTACAGACATGTGTTAGTTTTTATACACCCCACTCCCATCTGGTACATATCCGTATGCCTTTTAGACAAACATGTACATTCCTGATAGAAACGGCATGCTAACTATTTCATTTTCACTACATTGCATGGCATCATAATTATATCATAACTAACACAATGTTTAAAATCCCAAAACTTCCTTATTTCATTTTAGAAACCCTAATTTACAATGTAGCATTATGTCCATCATTCGTGTTTATACAATATTGACCTATCAGAGTCCATAACTCTGTCTTCAAAGTATGTTACATATATAAGGAAGTAACAAAAATTAAGACTAATCCTTCAGTCCCAACTGACCTACTGTTGAGCCATGTCCTTTATCTAAAAGTTGCATAAAATCTCTTCTAAGCTATCTTAGAAGCTAAGTCGACGCTCTCTTGAACCTGAAAATGTCAATGTTGTAATTTGTTTGAGTTTTGCAAACTCAATTGAGTAACCATCCTCAATGGTTCACTCTTGTCATGCAACACAAAAATTCATGTTGTCATATAATTCACATCATATCGATTATCATCAAGTAATATCACGAAACACTTTGTTCATAATTATCACATTTCAAAATTCCACACAATCCATCATTTCATTGCGATCATGCAGAACATATTCATCGATAAGCTTTCATATATTTCATATAAGACAAGTTCTCAAAACATTGTAGTCGCTCAATTTATTCATATCATATGTACATGCAATGTTTATAAGACTCAAATTCATTTATTACGTTGTTATGATTGAGTGCCTTTTCCACTGTCCTGTATTGGTTATGGATACTAGGCTTATTTATACTGTCCCTTATCTGTTGGGGCTACAAGGCTCATTATACATATTGAGCTATAGGCTCTTACCACAGATGTCTAAGCTTTAAGCTCTTTTTCACTGCCAGCTCCGGTCACAACTGCCTTTATATTTCATGCATTAATGGAATAAAATGCATTACACATATTCAATCATCATATTTAGTCTATTATATTCGTAGTCACTTTCTTATTCACAGTAATCATCAGACTTGCTCAATATATAAGTTGAGAAAACATTTATTCAATCACATTCACTTTCAAGGAACACTTCCAATATGTTATTCATGCATCAAACATCTTGGACATTTTATTTCTGGAAATCAGTACACATACATCACATATCAATTCAATTCAGAATCAAACAAACAATTTAGGTGAGACCATCTTAGGTTACTCACAATTTATCCCTTTAGCTTATTGCCTTGAAGTCCCAACAATGTCTAGAAGCAGGCACTCATCATGGTCTTGTATATACAATCACATACATTTTCACATTACTTCATTTCCCATTTAGATGAATAAGCACATTTATAAATGTATCATGTATTATGCATGTTCAATGACAAATTCTTAGGTATGTTTCTTTAATACACATAATAAACAATTTACAACACTTTCCAAGCATTCTTTACTCCAAAATACACTTTACTCACGTTAATCCTTTCTTTCAACATCGACTAAATTCATTTAAGTTCTTATTTAAACCTTAATATCTCATATGGATATACCCTAGCATTAGCTGGTTGAAAAATTGCATCATCAAAACATTTTTGTGAAAAAAATCACTGCCCACGATCCTTTTCCTACACTTTTTCCAGATTTCGTCAAGCAAATTTCGGGTCAGACTGTATGGCTATTTTGACCTAGAAACTGAAGTGTTTAGACAATAAGTTCTTCTAAAGAAATGTTCCTTTTGTCTTAAGTTTCAAACAAAAAAAACATACAATTTGGTTCATTATTCCATAAGTTATACCCAAAATACTATAGACTATGCACAACTGTGTGAAGGGTTGGTGCCCGATCGTGCTTGTATATGATCGTGCACTCTCATGATGATTTCTTCAGTATAGGTTAACTTTAGTTCAATATTCTCTTTCCATAATTCAAAAATTCATAAGTAACAACAACCCAAAAATAGAACCTACTTCCATACTTTTCTATATCACATTTTCTACACTTCACTAATCTTCATGTATCTCTAATTATCACAATCTTTTATCACACTTTTTGCATATTTTTGCTTTACTTGTATCACCGAAATTGTTTCTTACTAACAACTCACCCATGCATCAATTGACAAACATGGAAACATAATTTCTTTGTTAATACCACCCACGTTAACACAAACAAAACTCAATTCCTTGATCATTATCCTCAAGCCTAATTTACTCGTCATGAAAATGTCGTTTAACGCTACCCATGAAATCAAAACATAACTTACTTGATTCAGCAAATTTGCAGAAGGTGAGAAAAAGAGATTTTGGTGGAGAAACTAAGGATAGAGGGGAGACAACCGAAAATGGCAAATGGGCTGAAGTGATTATTTTGCAAGGTGTAATGTCAATGAGTTAATCAAAAGCCAAATACATAAGAGTGAACAAGCATGGTGTTTTGGTGATAGTTGAACAAGAAGAAAGAGTAAATGATTTCGGTGAAGACAAACAAGAGAGTTGTAGAAACGTAATTCCTAAGGGACTAGGTGGCTCCATTATGCAATGCCACATGTCACCATTGCATGTATAACATGTGTCTTCCATTTAAGCTACCAAATGTCACACTTCTAATTGTCTCTTATTTCCACATTTTTATTCATCCAAAAACACTAAATTTGTAGAAATTTTTGAAATGTCCGAAATGTCACCAAAAATACTAATCAATTCTAATACACATCAATTAAATTTTCAAGGCAATTAATCCACAATTTACATTTTAATCGTATTAAAATCACTTATACCCGAAAATGTCAATGAATGCAGGTACAATTATTCTAATAAGGGTCAACATTATTCACATGTATGAGTATGTCATATGATGCATGAAATGTAATTCTAAATTCTCAATAAACTCTCATGTACAATATCATAGGTTCTAAGCCTGATCATGGAATAATGGGATGTTACATGGTATCAGAGCATGGTTGGCATCCAAGGGATATATAGGAATGCTAGGCATGAAATCTTATGAAAATTATGGATAGTAATTGAAGTTCTTGTTTCTCATAGGTCCTTTGCCATAGGTGATCAAGTAGAACAATCAGCTGACCTAGGATCAGAAAGAGCCAGTAGAGAGTCGTCTATGTCTCGACCTGAGGGAACACCTCCAAGAATTCCCAAGAGAAGGGAAAGGAGGTATGATAAACTACGAAAGTAGGGGGCTATAGATTTCTACGAAAGTATAGACCCTGCAGAGGCTGAGGGATGGCTAGAGAGAATAGAGAGAGTCTTTAACCAAATGGATTGTGAGTCGAATGAGAGGTTCAACTATGCTGTTTCTCTATAGCAAAGCTCAGCTTTTCAGTAGTGGAAAATTATTCCAAGCAGTACCATCAGAGCTTATATTTTGAGATGGGAAGACTTCCTGAGGGCAAGGAGAATTATATGTATAAGATCTACATGGATAGAAAGATGAAGGAATTTCTAGATCTGAAGCAAGGCAATTTATTTGTGGCAGAGTATGAGATTAAGTTCAATGAGCTGATGGGATGTGTTACTTCCTTAATTCCTACTGAGGAAGATAAGTGCAGGATATTTGAAGACAAACTAAACATAGAGATCCAGACGAGGTTATCCATTTCTAACCTGGGTAGTTGTAACACCCCCTCACCCTGGGGTACGCACCGGGACACCCGTAGGTCATTCCGATACATATCCTACGATAAGGGAGCGCTACGTGCATTCACTACAATACTCCACATGGCATCACAAGAATTGAAATAATAAAGCAGTAATTGTAAACCACAAGATTTTTAAAACCAA
>JANZXP010070239.1:0-10661 GCA_027576715.1 Erythroxylum flavicans
TCACTCCACTCATGTCAAAACCAATCTCTCACTATTAGGTCTCAAAATGGCAGCACTTATACACATTCATTTTTCATTGATTCAAATCCAAGTAAGACATTATAATTTACCTAAACCACATCATTCAAGTCTTTCTTTACCTAAAACACTTCCACCATTCATAAATTCTCCATCTTCTAACACACACATGCCTAAATCATTCAAGACCTAGGTTTATGAAATTCATGCATGGCAAGACATAATTAGTGCATGAAATGATCAATTGAATACATGGAAGATGGCAACTTACCAAGTACACTTTAATATCTTCCAAAGCTCTAACTTTCACAACTTCTCTCTACTTTCTTCCCACTCACTACTCACGGCATCTACACCTTGATAGCATGAAGGTTCAAGTCATGAAGTTTGTATGGCATCAAGGAAGAGAATATAAAGTGGTTAAGAGTGGAAGAGTGAAGGAAAAACAAGCAAAAGTCACAAGGAGGCAAAGAAGGAGTTACCATCGGATGAGAGTAGAAAATTTCAAGCCTAACTTTCCTTTAGGCATTTTAATAACAGAAGCAACATGAAGAATGGGGAGAAGAGTCGTGGAAGACTCTTGAATAAATGAATTTAATTCATTTAAAAATGTGACAAGTGTCACAATCTCATTTGTCACTCACTTTCTTCTCAATTCACTTCAATTTCTCTCCAATTTCCAATGGCTCATTCCAAATATTCCCAAATGCTTATGTCTGAAATCTCATTGCCATTGGACCACAAAATTTCCACTGATTGACCCCTATCAGTCACTTAGAAATTTTCCGGGTCCGGAAACAGTTCCGAAAAATTCCCAGAAAATTTCCATAATTCTCTAAAAATTAGAGAATCACTATGTACCTCTCCGATTCAATTATCACTCACAATACCTATTTTTCAAGAAAATCACTTATTCACACTTACACCGGGACAACTGTCATGAATGCACGTACAATAAATTTTATATGCACATATCACTATTCACACATGCATGAGCATGAGATGCCTCGATTTACCACACTCTTGGACCCGTTTCTCTGGTCCGACCCGTTCTCTGGAAACGGGATGTTACAAAAGGGATATGAGCTAGAACAAAAAAGACACTTGATCACAACAAAGTAACAAATGAAACTGAATCATGTGCATTGCATTTACAATTGATATGTGTATTTTGAATGAATGAAATGTTCGGTATAATTGTCTCAAAAGTGATATGTGATGCTTTATGCAAAATTGGAAAGATGTGAACTATATATCTACATATTTGATGTGTTGCATGAATTGAGTGAACCATCGATGACGGTTACTTCATCTGAGTTCGAAAAACTCACCCAAAATTTTGCAATATTTTTCATCCTCAGAAGAGTTACCCCCGTTAGGTAAACAGAGTATAGCCACTACATTCAAGTAAGAGAAAGAGGTCGGGATTAGTTCACGTTTGGATTAGTATTTTCTTATTTTTGTATCGAATTGAATCTTCCATAATTATTGTAACATGTATATTTGAATATTTCTGTTTTGTAATAACGTTTGAAATTGGAAATGTTTTGTAAATGAAATTGATCAAAATGTAATAATAATTGTGCTTTCGAGTTTTATGAAATAAAAGTATGGGCCTGAATTTGATTATTTATTTCTGCGTACTCGCGTGAAAATTAAAAATAAAATTTGGTATTGAGTTTCAAGTGTCTGAGTGATTGATTGTTCTAGTATGCCACCCTTGCGGGGTACATACTCGGACATCACTCAGAATGTCGGGTACATGTTTCGCGAGAGTGGGGTGCTACAAGTAAGCCGCTTTTAATTAATCCTGGCTGAGTTTCCTAGGAAGATCATGGAGCTACCAACGTTAAAAAAAGTGCTGCATAGGAGGCAACTCATGGAAATTTATCTTTCTTTCGATTGTTCATGTTACCTTGTTTATTTGATTTATTCAGTTATGATTATGTTTAATTTGAGTTTGCTTGGTATTAATTTAGATTTTGTTTGAATTTTAACATATTTTCTCTTTGAATTTCTTATTGGTAAGATTATTTTGTGGTGTTTGCAGCTTGCGAGATCATTGAGAATGCATGCTAGGCTTGGAAGAATGTTTAGAAGTGGAAGAATTACACCAACCCACGATTGTAGGAATTGGTAAGTTTCCCATGACTGTGGGAAAACTCTCCAGCAAGTTTCTAGAGAGAAACCCACGATCGTGGGAATAAGGGGTATTCCCATGATTGTGGGAAGCCTAATCTGTTAAAAATTTTAAATTTCCCTCCCCTCTTCTTTTTTCATTCATTCTTCAAATTTTCACAATCTCTCTCTAGACCTACGAAACTCACTCTCCCACTCTCTAAAATCCTTCATCTTACACTAGATTTTTGGTATTTTCTTCATCTCTTCCATCAATCTTACAATCCTTTTCTCTTATTATATATTAATCATTCAAAAATAGAAGGATTTGGGTAATATTTTCCCTTCTCTATCTAAAAATTGGGCTCATTCCTTTATTTCTTACTTTTGCAAGTTTTCATCTTCCAATGGCTCCAAAGAAGATGACAGCTTGGAAATCGACCAATGAATTGCACCTTCATATCTCTAGTGAAGGTAAACCCAATATGGTGGCAACTTTTCATGCCCTATTTCCCATTTATTCAGAGGAAGAAGGTATGCATTTTCGGGACTTTAGAGATAGGGAATTGATTACTACTTGATACTTTGACTTTGAATTATTAGAAACTATAGGAGTGAGGCATAATGTTGAGCGATTAGCTACAAACATAGGTTAGAATAGGTTCATTCATTATGATGTGCATATTTATCCTATGATGACTATTGAGTTTTTCACTATTGTGCACTATAATCTTAAAATGGATGTATTCTAGTTTAGGTTAACTAGTGATGTTCATAAACTTGATTATCATGTCATTCGTGCACTTTTCGATTTATCGAACACAAAAATTTTAAATGATGATGATGACTTTGAAGTGGATAATTACTGAAAAACTATAGCGAGTGAACCAAAATTTGATTCTCGCAATGCACCAAACACTTTAATCCGTAATGTTGAGCATTTACTTTTGCGTAAATTTATGTGCTTAATGGTCTTTAATAAAACTAAAAGTAATAAATGCTCAGCCAAAGAACTTTTCTTCCTTTGGTGCATGGATTGAAAAATAAAAGTCAATACTCCTTATCAAATTTTTTGATCGATATTAAGTTGTGTGACTAAGAAGAGCTCTTATTTTGGCATGTCTCATATTGTTACTACTTTGGCTTTGTTTTACAATTATAATTTGGAGAGTGTACGTACAACTCAATACAATATTTTTGACATATCTTATTTGAGGCACTCTAAAATTTTGAAGCTCTATTATATGGAACTCCGAAATCCTCAGACACATACTACAGTGAATAATAGGAAGGGAAAGGATACAGCCACTTCCCGACCCTCCACATCCCAAGTGGTCTCGAAGCTACAAGAAGAAGCAGTGGAAGAGGAATCACCTGTACCAGCAAAGGTCGATACATTTTAACAAATCCTCGACCAGATGGCCTCCAATCATCAATAAATGACATCACAAATTAAGGAGCTCGACACCTAGATAAGGCAAATCCACAAAGAGCAGTGGTACTTGAAGAAGAAATTCCTTAAGTTCTTTCAAAGTAATAATTTTGAAGCCCTTCACCAACACCGTCGCTACCATAATCTCCATAAGCCTTTCTTAACCTAAACTTTTAAATTATGTCATTTCTTTTGTTTGGTTTCGTGTTTTTTGTTTGTTTTGTTGTCTTTTTGTTTGGTTTCATGTCTTTTGTTTGGTTTGATTTCTTTTGTTTGGTTTTATGTCTTTTTTTTGTTTAATTTTTGATTTCTTTTATTTGATTTTATGTCTTTTGTTTGGTTTAATTTCTTTTGTTCGGTTTCATGTCTTTTGTTTGGTTTTCTATCTTTTGTTTAATTTGCTGTCATTTTTCTTTATTTTATGGTTGCCTTATCTCATTGACGACAATGTGTTCTTTAAGTATGGGAAGGTGACACTTGATGTGTTCTTTAAGTATGGGAAGGTGACACTTGATGTGTTCTTTAAGTATGGGAAGGTGACACTTATGTTGTCAATTGCATTATTATAGTCACTATCTAAATTTTGTGAATTAGGATGCATGTTGAGGCATATCATGTTGTTTTGTGTTAAACAATAGAACCGCACTTGAATCATTTTGATTGATGTTGCCATAAGATTCTATCATGCTAGTTGGAATTAGATTCAATGCATGCTTGAACTCGGATTAGACTACTTGAGTAGAAAGTGAACAATGTTGAATGATGAAAAGCAGTTTGTTACATAAGCTTACTCAGAATTTGACATTTCAACAATGAGGTAGTTTAGAGATGCATAATGAATTTTCATTTAAGCTAATGTGAGGATTGAGCCTATATGACTCCATCTATAGTCATTTTATTTCTTTGTTATGTGATGCTTCCTTTGGTTATTACCTTCAGAACTTGCTTTGATTTAGTTTGAGTATACTGTATGGATACTTAATAGAGATGATTACGATCCTTTTTGTGTTAAACCTTGGCTTAAATGACTTACACTTTTATTATCCCTTACTAACCTTGTTTGAAAACACCCAAAAATTTGAAAACACAAAACCCTATTAACCTACCCATTTACAAGCTTAGTAGAGTATTAAGTAATGCAATAGTTGGGGTCTTTGTGAAAATTTTTACTAAGATGAGTTGAGGATACTTCTACCTGTGAATCATATTGTATTTAGTTGCTATTTTAGTCATAGTTTCTTCCATATAAAAAGAAAAAGGAAAAAATGAAAAAATGTTGAAATGAAAAAGAAAAGAAAAGAAAACGGAAGAACACTTGAGCAGTATCAATAAGTGCAGGGTATTAGCATATTTACACTTATGTATCCCGAAATTATATTTTTATCCCTTTTTATCCACTTTTTACTTTACGAATGCTTGTGTTAAACCCTTTTACCCTCTTTACCCACCTTAACCCTTACCACATTATAATCCTAAACAAGTCCTTTTGATCTATTTATGCATACAATCATTGTAGGAGGGATTTGGTGTATTAGCAAGCCTATAGTAGTGTAGTTTCCTATAGGAAGTTTGAGCAAAACACTAACTATCAAACACTTGAGAGAAATGAGTGAAATCGTGAGGAAGATTCATTTTGTATTTATACTTATCTTTGAGTGATGGTGCCATATGTTGAGTTTGATTATGTACACTAATGAAAACTAGTTATGATATGTGTAGGAACTTGATATTTAAGTTGGCTAAAATTTGAGGGAATGTATGCTTTGATCTTTGTAAAAATGAAGTGATGGAATTGATTGGTTGTGTTTATTTTGCTTGAGTACAACCAAAGATTTAAGTGTGGGGAAGTTGATAGTTGTGCATTAGTGTATGTTTTTCTAAGTATTTAGCATATGTTTCTTGCATAATAGTTTATTATTGTTGTATTTTAGGAATGATTTTGTATGTTTTCGTTTATTTTGTTCTTCATTGTTGTTCTTTTATGTTTGATGTTAATTTAGGGTAAGAATTCATTATTTTTATGTAAGAATGGAGAATGAGCAACTTTGAGATTGAGTTAGAAACAAAAAGAGGAGAAGAGAAGAGGAAGCATTCTATTGTAAGAACCCACGATCATGGGAATCATGCCAATTCCCACGATCATGGGATGTTTAATCTAAGAACATATGCATGGTTCAATTAATTTTTAGGTTTTCTAAACTATATAAGATATTAAACTCCTATGGAAGGAGGAGGACGTGAACCCTCTATATAGAATAACCTCCTTGAGTGAAAAATCCAGATTTAGAGTCTTAAAGAAGGGGGAGATTCAAGGATTATCAATCACAATTGGGAAACTAGCACATCAACACCAGAATTTCTAGATTTTGGCAAAGAAGAGAAGGAGATTTATTTATTTAATTTTTTGTCATTTTTATCTCTTCTAATCATTGTAAGATGAAATATTTGAATGTTGGTAATGTTATAGACACCATGAGTGGCTGATTTATTTTTATGGATTACTTTTGAACTATCTTGTTAAACTCATATTTTATTGATTTGAATGAAAGATGTCTTTGATGAATGTTGATTATATACATATACCTTGCAATAAATTGAGAGATTGAGTTGGGTAATTTGTGTAGGATTGTACAATGAGAATTGGAAACCTATATACTTACATTCATCAAGTTAATTGATTAGCTGAAAGAGAGATCTTGGCTAATTTAATTGATCACCCATAAGATAACTTAATAACTAGTTAAATTGGTGGAGTGATTTGGTAGATTGAGAGATTGCTTAATCAACTTCATTTAAGTTAATTAGGGATAATTAATTACACCTTGAGAGAGGGTAATTAATGTTATTGAACATCTTAGGTGAGATATAATTCGATTAATAAAATAAGAGGGAGATAAGATAGGGAAAAAGTGATCTCTAGTCGTTAAAATCTTGAATTCCAATTTTCTGCATTTTGGTGTTATCAATTGTTCTTTGTTAGTTATTTAATTTTGATTTAATTTTCTAGATTATTTCCATTAAAAAATTTCATTTCTTAAACAACGATTAGTCTGAATTAAGTGGTGCCCAAGCATCAATCCTGGTGGTATTGATATATACTTTTTAACTACAAGTCACGACCCATATACTTGCAGTTTTTAAGTGTAAAACTAGTAGATTGTTTTGCATATCAATAGTATCCATAATGGATACAGGGCAGTTAAAAAAGCACTTGACCACAACAATTAACAATAAAAGTAGAGTCTCATGAGAAATTGCATATACAAATTGATATGTGTGTTATATGATTGATTGAAGTAAACTGTTTGGACTGCAATGAAATTGAATTATGAAATAACTTACAGTATGTGATTATGTGAACTATCTCTGAAATTTGAAATGTGAATGGTAAATGTGTTATGATATAAGTGAGAAAATCTATGATGGCTTGCTTACTGAGTTCGTAAAACTCATCAAAATTGTAATGTTGACTTTCAAGTATAAAAAAGGAGACCCAACTATTAAGAACTGTAGAAAAAGACAAGTACTACATTTTTGGATACAAGAAATGGCTCAAAGGTAAATCAATTGAGATTGTGGAGCTTAGTTAGAATCTTTTGTATAGTTCTCAGGTCTTGTAGAACATGTTCTAAGAGTAGTAAACTCTTATGAATTTTTTAATATTTTATATATGTAAATTACGTAGTGAAAAGCTAATCTAAATTGTGTTTTATCAATAGAATGAGGAATTGAGTTTTAGATATTATAGTATTCATGTTTTAATTATAATTCCATATAAGTGAATGCGACTGCTCTAGCGCACCACCTTCAAGGTGCATCTTCTCGGGTGCCCTCCAAATGTTCGGGGAGGTGTCTCGTGGAGATGGTGCCTTACAAAAACAATGTCTAGGTAGACAAAAGATCTAAAAGAGTAGTAGAAAACTTAGATCTTACTTCAAATCAACAAATTCCTATTCTCCTCAAGATGAAAATAGTGCAAAACTCCGTCAACGACTGCAAAACGTTTAAGCCACTCAAGAACAGATGTAAGAACAAATAGATAGCATGCAAAATTAACTTCTTGACATTCAGATTTTACTAAGAAAAATCCCTTCATTAACTCTGTTGCTATTCTTTTCTGCCTGGCTTATTCAAACTTGTGATAGTTCCTTCCTCCCTAACTCTTTTTTTATTTTTGATAATGACAAGGGGAGAGAGTTTATGATGATATATATTTTACATAATTTGCATAATTATGCATATATGATGATATATTTCTCAATGCATATTTCTCAATGTTACCACGATTATATATGTGATTAATTATGTTGTTGAACTTGTGAAAATTTGTGATATATAACTGATAGGTTCCTTTCTTAAAAGATAGGCTCTTTTTAATTATGTCTGAATATATAAAAGTCACAGGTATTTTTTGAAATCGTCTATTATCTTTTAAAATTTTGAAAAATATATCTATTGTTACTTGTCATTATCAAAAAGGGGAAGATTGTTAGCTCAAGGTTTATATTTAATGATTTTCTAAATAACTACATAATATTTCAAAATTTAAATTAGATTTATTTCCTTATATAGATAACGAAATTTTTAAGGAAATAAAATCATAGGAAAATTACTTCCTTTTTTACAGGAACCTTCTTTATAGACTTTCCTTATTAACATTAAGGATGATATTACCTTTTTGAACAATTAGCTCCGAAAATTTTTGTTCCAGTAGAGATGATATTGAAAATCCAAAGTTAACTCAAAATTAAGATGAAGCAACAGTTAGCTGAAAAAATTGACTATTTAAAGAAGAGTAACAACACTTGTGAAGTAACAAACATACTCAGACTTTCAAAACGTTTGAGCAGCATTTATATTCTTGAGAGTCATATCATTCTTATTGTGCATTAGAAAGTGCAATCACTCTATTACGAGAGAAATTGTTATTTGATAACTTACTTTTGATTTTACATTTTATTTTTCTATAAGCTTTTAAAAGCTTGTTATACACTTCGAGTATAGAAGGTTGAAGAACCTTGAAAAATATGTACTTGTGAGCTTAGAGAGGCCCGTCAAATTTAATACTCGGATTCTTATAGTGAAATACTCAAGTTGGATACTTAGAGACTAGACGTAGGCTTAGTTATTAGCTGAACCAATATAAATCTACTATGTTATTCTTTGTCATTTCCTAACTTTTAAATTTTTGGGTTATAAGTTTGTGTTTTTAAAAGGCTCTTAGAGTTTTTCAAGAGGCACCTTCTGTTTCTATAAAAAAAGAGGTTCTTTTTAATTTATGTGTCAACAGGCTCTTATTATTAATAAGCTTATTTTTATTTGAGCTTTAGTAGGCTCCTATCGACTGACAGGTCCCTTTCTTTTTGAGCACGAATAGGATCCTTTCTATCAGTAGACTTCTTTTATATTTTAAATAACTAACAAGATCCATTCTTTTTAAACGATAATAGGTACCTTTCAAAGTTTAATAAGACCTTTCTATTTATCAACCCATTTTGTTTAAGAAGGGTTTTAAGGATTTAAAATACCTTGCAATTTTGTTTACACACAATTCACCCCCTCTTGCTTGTGTTTGCTTTATCATTTAGTATCAGAGCTTAGTTTCATATTTATTATGTTTTACAGCACGTGATAGATCATGGCAAATAACTTAAGAAGCCTTGAAGGAAAATTCGTCTGAAAGCCTCCCTAATTCAATAGAAATAACTACTCTTATTGGAAAGAGAGAATGACCATCTATCTTCAATCAGTAGATATCAAAATTTGGCAAGCTGTCAAAGTTGGAGCTAAACCTCCTACTATAGACAATGTATAAGTGTGGACTGATGCCGATAGAAGAAATGCACAGCTGAATGCCAAAGTAAGACATCATCTGATCTGTGCACTATCTCCAGAAGACTACGAAAAGATATTCTATTGTTCAACAATAAAAGAAATGTGAGACAAGCTTTAAGTTACTTTTGAAAGAATGAATGAGGTAAAGAAACATAGAACAAGTATTATAGTGCATCAATACAAGACTATTTTCAAGAAATAAGGAGAAATAATATATGAATTCTGTAGACGATTCAACAATGTCATCAATGCCTTGAAAAACTTGGGCAAGATATATCTAAATGACAAGCTGGTAAAAAAATCTAAGATCATTACCAAAAGAATAAAGACCTAAAGTGACAGCTTTGGAAATCGCAAAAGATTTCGATACAATCTCACTTAATTGGTTAAGAGGAAACTCAATGATTCATGAAGTCGAGCTTAGGAGAGATGAAGGATCATCATACAGAAGAGGAACAACACTAAAAGCAATTGACGATTCAAATCCATCAAATAGACAGAGATGATGAATTCAACTTCATGGTCAAAAAATATGCCTATGTCTATAGAAAGAAACTCATGAAGAAAAAGAGAAGGAAACAAGAAAAATGGAAACAACAGGTTCCTATCAAAAGTCTGTAACATCCCATTACCCATGTTACAGCTAAATGGTAAATATGAGAGATTATTAAGAATTAGAAAATGCATTTCATGCTCATGCATTATATGACATGCTTATACTCTTGAGTATTGAATTTTTGCACATGAAAATAATTGTACATGCATTCATAAATATTTCGGGTATAATTGATTTATAATTGAAATATGAATGCGATTTTGTTGAAATTTGATTTGGAGAGTGTATTTAGTAATTTAAAATTTTTGGAGAATTTTAGAAAAAAATTTTCCAAAAATTTGGGTAATTTGGACTAGAAAAAATGCCAAGTGATAAGACAAATGATGAATAGAAGTAGAATTAAGAGTCAAATGACAGTAAAATTTTTTATTAATGACTTTGGGATTTAATGACATATGTCATTGAAATTTGGAGACAATTGGAGTAGAAATTGGAGTTAAATAGACTAGTTATTAAAAAGGGTCCAAATGGGACCATAAGAGAATGACAAGTGGCAGTGACATGTGTCACTACCACTCCCCACTTGACTTACACAAAAATTAACAAATGAAAGACCAATTAATTATGTCTTTCACTTGTTTTCTCTTCTTCTCTTCGTAACTTCCTTCTTCACTCTCACCTTTCACGATTTTGAATCTCCAA
>JANZXP010070260.1:0-10661 GCA_027576715.1 Erythroxylum flavicans
TTCCCTTTGAAGGTGCCCAACAGGCTGTTTTTCCCACCGAAGTTACCCACTGGGTTGTTTTGCCCATCGAAGGTGCCTAACGACCATGGCAATAGGTTGTTTTGCCTACCAAAGCTGTGCCAAGGGCTATTTTCCCACTAAAGCTGCCTAGCGACTGTGTAAACGGGCTATTTTGCCCAAAAAAGGTGTGCCAACTGGCTATTTTTCCTACCACGATCGTGCCAACTGTTTGTTTTTCCCACCAAAGCTGTGCCAACAGGGTGTTTTTCCCACCGAAGGTGCCTAGCGATGGTGCCAATATGTTGTTTTTCCCATCGCGACCGTGTCAACGACTTTTTTCCCAACCGAAGGTGCCCAATGGGCTATTTTTTGAAGTTGTTCCAACGGGCCGTTTGTCTAACGAAGGTTACCTAGAGACCATGTCTTTGGGTTGTTCCACCAAAGTGGACTAAGTTTGCTGGAATGATGACAAGTGCAATGTTGATGCTCTTTGATTTTTTGCAAGTGTTTTTGAGAAACTTTTTGCAGTTCATTTGCATAGACATGGTTTTTTGTGTATCTCGGACCCTAAAAATTTAACGGGTGCCACCACCCCCTGGTATAGCCTTGTGGCTAAAGTTTAGATTGTTTTTCTTGCTTAAGTGTTGTATGTGTTGGGGTGGTCAGGATTGGGCAGAGGGGGTTGAATGGAGGGACGAATCAGAGCGACAGAGGGCTAAATCTCACTAGATCTTGGTAGCAATGCCACTTTGCTACTTACAATACCCCGTCATGTATTTAAGTCGTCTGCAAAGGATTCTACTCGTCGCTTGGTGGGGATTTCGATTCAAGGCTATCCTCACTGCTCATTAATAGGGGGCTTGGCCAACGACACGTGCCTTTGGGGGCCCAAAGGCCCCTACTGAGGGTCGGCAATCGAGCAGTAGGTTCATGCGTCGCTTTTACCTTGGATTCTGACTTAAAGGCATTCAGCCATAATCTAGCACACAGTAGCTTCGCGCCACTAGCTTTTTAACCAAGCGCGATGACCAATTATGCAAATCAACAGTTCCTCTCGTACTAGGTTGAATTACTATTGTGACACTGTCATCAGTAAGGTAAAACTAACCTGTCTCATGATGGTCTAAACCTAGCTCACTTTCCCTATTGGTAGGTGAACAATCCAACACTTGATGAATTCTGCTTCACAATGATAGGAAGAGCCGACTTCGAAGGATTAAAAAGCAACGTCGTTATGAACGCTTGGCTTCCACAAGCCAGTTATCCCTATCGTAGCTTTTCTGACACCTCTAGATTCAAATTTAGAAGGTCTAAAGGATCGATAGGCCATGCTTTCACGTTTCATATTCGTACTGGAAATTAGAATCAAACGAGCTTTTAAAAAAGTCAGACAAGAGTCAAGCTCAATAAGGTCTTCTTACCCCACTGATTCTGCCAAGTGTGTTCCCTTGGCTGTGGTTTCGCTGGCTAATAGGTTTGTTAGACCCCTAAACTTTGGGGCAGCTCTCAGCGACCTCCAATGAGGAGCCTTAAGGGGGAGGTTAGCTGGATTACACGCATGAGAGAGGCATGCGAAAATACTAAGGCAAACGTGGGCGAGTATGATCAGACTTGGTGCAAATTTTGGTAGAGTCTCGGACCTAGTGAAGATTGACTCGGCCCAAACTAAGGACTTGAAGGACTAAGGACTTAGACTGTGCTCAGATGGATGGACCATGACTAACGGACTTGTTGTGGGAAATATTGGATCGGGCTAGTGTGCTATGTGGGCTTCGGTGAGATCACACTGCATCATCAGCGGATAAAGGTCGCAGGGAGATCTTGGATGATGTGGCAATGACAAAGAATTAGAGTTACAGTGGGATTCAACATCTGAGGATAGTAGAGATCTTCGTAGATAAGGATGCTAGTTTCCTAGTTGAATGTAATCTCTATCTTTTTGTTATCTTGTAGATTTTATCTTATCGGTTAGAATCCTATTTAGATGGGGGTGTCATCTAATTGGTCCATATGATGTAATCTGATAGAGATAGACGTGATCTCTAGGTAGATCAGTTTGAGTGGGATTAGGTAGTTCAGATCAAGTGGGATTCTGAATGTAACTTGACTCCCAAGTCAAGAGGCCTATATATAGCTCATTCGAGCTTTGCTCTCGAGGAGTTCAGAGAGAGCATTCCTTGTATTCTTTTGAGGGAAAGTAATATAAAGGTTGGTTTTAGCCGTATCTCTGTTGCTCTTGTGTTGCCTATCTTTTCTTATTGCTTTCTTAAGCATTGTTTCTTCGAGTGAGTGAGTGAAACACTTTGAGGGTCCTTCAGAAGGCTGAGTCTTGCTTAAGCGGACTAAATGAGATTGCCGTACAAAGGGTATTGGCGATAGAATTTGGTGAAAGTTCGAGTCCCAAGGTGACCTTTGTATCAATAGGGACAGTGGCAATCTTGTTAATCCATTCATGCGCGTCACTAATTAGATGACGAGGCATTTGGCTACCTTAAGAGACTTATAGTTATTCTCGCCATTTACTCGCGCTTAGTTGAATTTCTTCTCTTTGACATTGAGAGCACTGGGCAGAAATCACATTACATGAGCATCCACGGGGACCATCGTAATGCTTTGTTTTAATTAAACAGTCGGATTCCCTTTGTCTGCACCAATTCTGAGTTTATTGTTTGACACCCAGGGAAGGCCCCGAAGGGGCCGTTCCTAGTCTATCTCCAAGTCGACACGCAGCGACCTTTCTCTCACCGTAGTAGCAGCTCGAGCAGTCCGTTGATAGCCGACGGGTTCGAGGTTGGGACCCTTAGGCCCAGCCCTCAGAGCCAATCCCTTTCCTGAGGTTACGGATCCATTTTTCTGACTTCCCTTACATACATTGTTTCACCAACCAGAGGTTGTTCCCCTTGGAGACATGATGCGGTTATGAGTACCGCCAGGTGCGGGAGGCACTTGGTCCTCCAAATTTTCATTGGTCGCTGGGGATGCACCGGACATTGCTCAAGGCACTAGACCCTACCTTAGACTGAGTCATTTCTAGGGTGGGCGGGCTGTTAAACAAAAATGATAACTCTTATCGAGGCCTCCGCCGACGTCTCTAAACTTCCTAATGTTGTCGTCAGTCGCCGCATGCGAATGCACTTTCTGACGGGCTTCCACCGTCTCTTAGGATCGACTAACCCATGTGCAAGTGCCGTTCACATGGAACCTTTCCCCTCTTCGTCCTTCAAAGTTCTCATTTGAATTTTTTCTACTACCACCAAGATTGGCAACAATAGCCGCTCTGCCTGGGCTCACGCCCTGGGTTTTACAGCGACCATCATGCCCTCCTACTCATTGGGGCCACGCCCTTGCCCCGATGGACGGTGTGGGATGCACGCTTAAGTGCCATTCATTTTCGGGGCTAGTTGATTTGACAAGTGAGTTGTTACACACTCCTTAGTAGGTTTTGACTTCCATGATCACTGTCCTGCTGTCTTAATTGACTAACACCCTTTGTGGGATCTAGTTAGCATGCAGTTGGGCACCGTAACCTGGCTTTCAGTTTATCCCGTATCGCCAATTCTACTTACTAAAAATGGCCCACTTGGAGCTCACGATTTTATGACGCGACTCAACGGAGCAACTGATGCCTATAATCATTGGCTTTACCTGATCGAACTCGTGCCAAACCAGCTACTAGATGGTTCGATTAGTCTTTCGCTCCTATACCTAAGTCAGACGAACGATTTGCACATCAGTATCATTGCGGGCTTCCACTAGAGTTTCCTCTAGCTTCGTCCCGTTCAGGCATAGTTCATCATTTTCGAGTCCCAACAGGCGTGCTCTCACTCGAACCCTTCTCAGAAGATCAAGGTCGGTCGATGGTGCAACTTACGAGGAGATCCTGCCAGTCAGCTTCCTTGTGCCTTACTAGTTTACACGCCCGTTGACTGGCACACTTGTCAGACTACTTAGTCTATGTTTCAAGACGAGCTAAATGGGGAGCCCGCAAACTGATGCCGGGAATGCACCACGTGAGCGCCTAAGGGCATGCACTGTGTTCCACAATCACGGGGGCGACATCTCTGTAGGTGTATCAAAGGACCAAGCTTGGGATGCCCCTGCAGCCCTCATTGGTCCACCCTCCGAGCTAACCGACGGATCAGCTCTCCCAGTTTCGCATCCAATCGAGGCGCATCGCTGGCCCCCATCTGCTTCCCTCCCGATAATTTCAAGCACTATTTGACTCTCTTTTTAAAGTCATTTTCATCTTTCCCTCGCGGTACTTGTTTGCTATCAGTCTCTCGCCCATATTTAGCCTTGGATGGAACTTACTGCCTAATTTGGGTTACATTCCCAAACAACCCGACTCGCAGACAGCACCTCGTGGTGCGATAGGGGCAGGGCACAATGGGGATCTCACTTTCTCCAGCGCTGCTTTCTAGGGGACTTGAGCCTGGTCCATCGCTGAGGAAGCTTCTCTAGACTACAATTTGAACGTTGTAAGTTTCTTTTCCTCCGCTTATTGATATGCTTAAAGTCAGCGGGTAGTCCCGCCTAAGTTGGAGTCGTGATTTTATTGTGTTAGGGCACGAACTCACATTCAACATTCACCTGACGCAAGCGCATGACTCCTCTAGAGGGTCTTTGCTCAACTACCGTCAGTCGTGGCTATCGTCGTCAGGGACTCCGACTTTTAGGCCAGTCACGAGTGATTTGTCTCACAGGAGGCCAAGTTCTACCCCCTCCTCTATCTCCCAAGATCAGAATGATGAGAGGGGGCGACACTGTGTGACACCCAGCTAGACATGCCCTCGGTCGAAAAGCTTCGAGTGTAACTTACATTCAAAGACTCAATGGTTCACAGGATTCTGCAATTCACACTAAGTATCACATTTTGCTATGTTCTTCATTGATGCAAGAGCCGAGATATCCATTTCTAAGAGTTATTTTGATTCGTAACGAAGCAGGGCACTGCCTCCTATCTACCTCCCCTTCTCGGGGTGACGAACACAAGCCCGTTCGTTATCATGTTCCTTGGCACTCCCTGCGTCAAGGTTGGTTAGTTGAACCACAGCATTGCTACCACGGGCGGGGGCTTTGGGTAGATTTCTCATCTGGGGCTCCCTCTTACATCCGAGGGACAACTTGTTCATGGGTCATTTTGCTTCGTAGGATTCGACAATGATCCTTTCACAGGTTCGCCTACGAAAACCTTGTTACGACTTCTCCTTCCTTTAAATGATAAGGTTCAGTGGATCTCGCAACATCGACAGTGGCGAACCACCCATGTCGTCACGATCCAAACACTTCATCGGACAATTCAATCGATAGGAGTGACGAGTGGTGTGTATAAAGGGCAAGAACGTAGTCAACATGAGCTAACGACTCACTAGGAATTCCTCGTTGAAGATTAACACTTGTAATGATCTATCCCCTTCATAATGAAATTTCAAAGATTACACGGGCTATCAGCCAAGGCTATAGACTCGTTGAATACATCAGTGTAGCGTACGTGCGGCCCAGAACATAGACCTATTATTGCCTTAAACTTCCTTCGCCTGGAAGGCCATAGTCCTTCTAAGAAGCTAGCCACGGAGGGTCACCTCTGTATTGCTAGTTAGCAGGCTGAGGTCTCTTTCGTTAACAAAATTAACCAGACAAATCGCTCCACCAACTAAGAACGGTCATACACCACCACCCATAGAATCAAGAAAGAGCAGTATCACAACACAGGATATAGTTGCTAAAATAAAAGTACAGGTTTACCGGATACTGTATCGACTTTACCCTGCGGACTTAATAAACTTTTGATTAACCCTGCTAGCTACATTCTGTGGGTGGTTCTCTTGTTGCTTAGAGCAAATGATTAGCAGCAATTCGAAACTGGCGATCATTATTGAAGAGCAATGGGCTGCATTCTGGCGACTTAAGTGCGTGGAGATACTGCTCCTTTGTGATACTGCTGTCTCAAATCATGGGGAGCTTGGGGTTCGTTGGTTTTGCCAGAAGAGACGCGACCACCTCTTTTTTTCTTAACTTGTTTGCTCATTTTGCAGGTTCAACTTACTGGAAAATCTTCGGTCCACAATATTAGAAATCAATGCCGCCTCTGCTCCAGTGGAAAAAAAAAAAACAAGGCTGCAAAAGTTGACGCTCCCTACCTTTTTTTGCGCAACACTGAACACCACCTCTGGGGATACATAAACACTATTCACCTTTTTGCATGGAACTGTTCACACGTGGTCCTGTTCACGTAGAACCATGCATGCACGAATTTATTGTTTTTATAGCTACTACATGGCAACTCCCTCCTGCATGACAACGTTCACGTGAAATTTCTGCATGGCAATCATTAATGCTGGTTTGACTTTGCCTACACCTGGCATGAGTTTTCCAGAATATACTATTGGTTGGCAGCTACTAAGTTACTGCCTGCTGTGGGCGCTCTATTCCTCGACGGTGATTGCTCCTAGCTGGCGTTACTATCCAATTTTACTGTTCACCATGACACAACTGTTCACCGACGGTACTTGGAGCTATAGTACTGTGAGGCGACTGCTATGTGACCTTTTATGCTGGATCTAATTCACTGATGGTGATTATTGCTTTACTGCTGACATCTGAATAAAATACTACTACTTGGCACATCAACAGGTAGTAAAATATTCAAAATTTGCCTTTATCCATGGGCCCTGCAGCGTAAATTACGGCTGCCAGGAGGCTATGATTATTACTACCTAGCCTCATTTCACGTGCCTGGCACTTGTACACTGAGGGTATATTGAGATGTATCTGAACATATGTTTCTTTTGGTTTTGGGCAGTGATTTTCGATGTAATAGGATGTGAGTCTTATTGTTTATCGCAATGGGCTCCTTTAGCTTCAAAGGAATTATTTCTTTTGGTTTGAGTGTACCTCTGCCCACAATCTGTAGGGCGGGCACCTTACTTTTTTTGAAGGTCGGGGTATGCCCCATAGGACCGTGTACAGTCACATTTTTGGTATAATATATTTACATTTTACCAAAAAAAGAAAGAGCTATGAGCTATCAGTGGTTAGAGTAGTAGTGTAGTGGACGGTCGAGAGTGTCTCTCCCCTGGCGATTTTTCACCAAGGCTTCGTTCACTGTCCGACTAGCTTTACAGATTTTCCAGCTGTTTTGTTGAGGGGTCACGTTTGGTGTTTAGAGTGATTATACGGTGAAGTAGCAAGCTTAATCTGGAGTGGGGCAATTGGGTATCGCTATTTGAATAGCTCAGTGGCGTCCGTCGTTCTAGGGCCAGCAGTGCCCTAATATTGTGACATCTGAAAGGCGATGGGTAAGAATAAGAAGTCTGCCCAAAAAAATCGTGACATCACTAGGGACTTTGTGTTGGGTTTGCGCCGTGAAGCTACGCCTTCTCAAGAGCAATACTGTGATGACACTGCAGACACAGAGGATGGGAGCTCTAGTCAAAACCTATTGAAGAAACAACCAACTGGTGAACCACAAGGCAAAAAACTGAAAGCAGAGGTCAAGAAAAATGGAGGTAAGTCTTCAAACCCAGTTTATAATGTAGATTCTGGTTTGTTGAGATCTGAAGAGCTGGGGGATGAGGATGCATCCACAGCTAGTGAGGAAACTGAAGAGGAGAGTGAGGGGAGTGAATCAACTTCTGAAAACACAAAGGACAAGGGATCAGCGCAGAAGATGCTTGATGAAAGGCCTAGTCGATCTGTGGGTGAAACCAAACAGAAACCTTCCTTCGTCAGCCTCTTCAAAAACAACCGTGAGCTTAAGCAGGGTTTACAACTAGCTTATACAAAGTGGATGACAAAGTTAAAATGGATGACACTGATTTCTGTCCTATCGAGGAGGATTGGGGGTACTGCTTAGTTGGATGCTTCACAGGGAGCTTCCCGAGGATGAAAGCGGTAAAGAGTTTGATGTCCAATTCGCGGTAGAGGAGGATCGAACAACTGTCTTGCTTGGAGGTCCTTACCTCTTGTTTGGGAAAACATTGCTGTTGAAAAAACTTACACCAGATTTTACATTCAATTATCAAGAGTTCATGAAGGTCCCTATCTGGATTCAGTTTCCAAATGCTCCTTTGGGATTGTGGAATGAGAAGGGTATGTCCAAGTTGGGTTCCAGGTTAGGAAACCCTATTTGCGCTAACAAAATTACGGGAACTAAAACCAGAATAGGTTACGCAAGAGTCTTAGTTGAAGTGGATGTGTCTAAGAAACCTGTCATGGATTTTGAAGTTACTTTACCAGGAAATACTGAATATACTCAATCGATGTTCTATGAATATTATCCAAGTTACTGCTACTTTTGCCAAAAATTTAGCCACACTCCCTTTGCTTGTAAGTCCAAGAATGGCACTAGTGGAAATAAGACCAAAGATTCGAATGTGGGTGGCAGCAAGACTGGGACTGTACAACAAAAAGGAGAGGTTATTCAGCATGCTGACCCTGAGACAGGGGATCATGATTCAGCCCAAGTGAGTAAGCAGATCGTACATAATCAAAATGAAAAAGAGCTGGAAAATGTAGAAGTACAGGAGAACTCAGTTAGTCGAGAGGAAGATGCTACTCTTCCTAGTACTACACAACTAACCACTTCCAAAAAAAGGGTAGACCCTTCTTCAGGAGAAGGAGAATGGCAGCAACGTACCTCAAAGGCTGGTAATAAAATTAAAGGTTCATTGACTCAAATGGACAAATTAGCTCAAAGAGGATCATCTAGACTGCAACAGATGAGAAATACTGATAGAGGAAAAGTGGACATCGTTCCTTTGAAAGGGGGCAAGGATGTTAATGTTGTAGGCCTGGATAAAGGAAAAAGTGTAATCACAGAAGAAACTTCAGGACAAAATCCCTTAGGAAATGATCGGCCCCCGAAGATACAGTCCAGTAAACCTGGCAATCCTAGTGGACCTTCGGGCCAACAGATGGTCTCTTCGGGAGCCGATAAAAGTAAAGTTGTTTTTGGGCAAAACAAAAAATAGGAGGGGGTAGAACCTCCTCCCAAGCATTATGAGTATCCTTTGTTGGAATGTTCGAGGTCTAAATAAGACCTCGCGACAAAACCGTGTTGTCAACCTAGTCAGACAACACCACTGTACAATTGCATACTTTTTGGAAACAAAAATGGATTTGGAAGGTCTTCAAAGATTGATGCAATCCAGATTTCCAGGTTGAGAGTATATTCAGAATTTTGAAGCTTTAGAAGGTGGACGGATGTGTGTTATGTGGAACCCGCAGTGTTATAGATGTACTATCTTGGAGATAGGAGAACAATTTATTCACTGTCGAGTCTCTTGCCTGACTACCCAGAAAAATTTTCTCGTTTCTTTTATATATGGGCTATATAGTGTTTCTAAGAGGAGGGAATTATGGCATAAGTTGATGGATCTGGGATCAAATATCACTGCACCATGGATGATACTGGGCGATTTTAATTGTGTATGTTCGGCTGGTGAAAGACTGGGCTACCGACCCCCTTCAGCTTATCTCCTAAAAGATTTGGTTGATCTATGAATGTCCTTAGGATTAGTAGATGCTCCCTCTATAGGGGAGCTCTTTACATGGCAGAAAAACCTACTATAGGCAAAACTTGATAGAGTATTACTTAACCAAGTTTGGGGTTCCCTAGATTTTGCTTGTTCTGCCCATTTCATGGAAATGTTACCTGACTCAGACCATTTCCCAATTGTGGTCACCCTTTATACTGTGACAATCAACGGATAGAAGTCCTTTAAGTTTTTCAATCTATGGATTAGCCATCCTGAATTTCGGTCCCTAATAGCTGAACATTGGGAGCAAGAACTGATGGGTACGGCACAATATGTTCTATACAGGAAATTGAAACTATTAAAGCAACCGCTGAAAGTTTTGAATAAACAGAGTTTCGGCCACATTTTAGAAAAGGTGCAAAGAGCAACAGATAAATTCCAGACAGCTTATAAAGCCTTGCTACAAAACTCGTATGACCAAACACTGAAACAGGAACTGAACCAAAAGCGGAAAGACGCTAATTTCTTAATTGAGGCTGAAAGGAGATTTTATCAACAGAAGGCAAAAGGTACCCATCTGATGGAAGCAGATAAGAACACAAAGTACTTTCATGCCATTGCAAAAAAGAGAAGTTTGTAAAACCACATTTCCTATCTAGTGAAGGACAATAGCACTAGAACCCATTCTATCCAAAAGGTTGCTGTATGTGTCTTGACATTTTATAAAGCCTTGTTAGGTTCATCTACTGGTAGGAGTAGTATTGATCAGTAGGTGGTTAACAGTGGACCGATTCTCACTGCTGAAGCACAGGCTAGCTTAGTTACACCGATAAGTGATGTGGAGATAAAGTCGACTTTGTTTGATATAGGGAATGATAAAGCACCAGGGCCAGATGGATATACTTCAGCCTTCTTTAAAACTCAATGGGATATGGTTGGACAGGATCTAAAACGAGCAGTGAAGGAATTTTTTGAGACGGGAAAGTTGCTTAAACAAGTCAATCATTCTATTCTTTCCTTGATACCGAAGAAGGGGGAGCCACTGAAAGCCTCTGATTTTAGACCCATTGCTTGCCTAAATGTGAGCTATAAAGTAATTACAAAAATCCTATCTAACTGAATGGCCTCTGTAGTGGGGACCATAGTGGATCCAGCACAAGTAGCTTTTGTTACGGGAAGGAA
>JANZXP010070280.1:0-10660 GCA_027576715.1 Erythroxylum flavicans
TTAGCTACCAATCTAGCTTTAAAGGTCTCTACCTTTCCATCTGATCCTCTTTTCCTTTTGTAGATCCATTTACATCCCATGGCTTTTATACCTAGTGGTAGATCTACAAGGATCCAGACTTCGTTAGCATACATGGAATCTATTTTCGATTCCATCGCCTTAAGCCATTTTTCTACATCAACATCAATAATAGCCTGTGTATACGTAATGGGATCCATTTCTTCTTGGTTTGAGATGGCAATTAAGCCTTCTCCTAGACCTAGATACCTATCTGACTGTCTCATAACCCTTCCACTACGTCTAGGCACTACTTGATGTTCAGGTTGCTCTTCTGATTCAACTCTTAAATCCATTTCGACATCTTGTTCTGTTATATCCATATCAACTCTTGAATTGGATGAAATAGCTAACTCCTTTAGTACTACTTCACTTCTTCCTTTGTGATTTCTCACCAATTCTTCCTCTAAGAAGGTTGCATTTGTTGACATAAATACCTTCTAATCCTGAGGACTGTAAAAATAATACCCTCGAGTACCCGTAGGATATCCTGCAAACAAACATACTTTTAACCTTGGTTCCATCTTTGTGGATTCAGGCCTTAGAACATGGGTTGGGCAGCCGTAAGTCCTCAAGTGCCGCAATGAAGGCACTCTACTAGTCCACAACTCCCTATGTGTTTTAGGCACCAATTTGGATGGAGCACAGTCGAGAAGATATGTTGCCATTTGTATAGTATATCCCCAGAAGGATTCTGGAAGGCTAGCATAGGACATCATTGACCTTACCATTTCCAATAGAGTCCTATTCCTCCTCTCAGCTACACCATTTTGTTGAGGTGTTCGAGGAGCTGACAAGTTAGAACCAATTCCATTGTCAATTAGAAATTGTTAGAACTCTTCACATAAGTACTCACCACCTCAATCCATCAAAGTTGATTTAATTCATCGATTTGATTTAATTCTTGTTCTATTAAATCACTTAACTCTTGTTAGCCCAATTAATTATTTTTCATTCGATTCACCCTCTCAATTTATTATCGAAATATGCATGTCCATAATTAAATCACAATAAATCCAAATAACACATAAATAATCAAATTTCATTAAATCAAAGATAAAACCTCAAAAGGTGAGTTTAGAACATCATCAACACCCAAAAATCCTATCATCAACTATTATTCCAATTTTATACAATAATAAAACTGAAATAGCAGGAAATAGGAATTGAACGGATGACGGGAGGCAACGACGTCAGGAAATTCCTAATCTGGGAAGTACTTCCAGTCGACTTCTTCTCTTCTTCTCTCCTCCTTCTTCTCTTTCTCTATCTCTCAATAATTCTCTATAGGGTTTCTCTAAAAGTGGTTGACGCAAAACACTCCTATGCCTCTTTGTCTTATTCTTTAAATAGTTTTGTGTTCTGAGCAACCCTAAGGTTTTTTTGAGGTCCAAAAGGTCTGACAAATCCCTCGAAACTTGACGTTTTTGAGTGTCTGCGTCTCTGCTCGATGCAGGCCACGATCATGGCACATCTGAGCCTTCTGACATGATCATGGCAAGCAGGTCACAATTGCGGGCCATGTCCTAGGATTCTATAATGATCGTAGCATATGGGCCACGATTGTGGGCCAATTCTGGTTCTTTTGTCACGATTATGACCTATTGTGGCACGTCTGCCTCCGACACTTCACCACGTCAATAACCATGATGGTTTCATTTTCTAACCCTTTTCTTTTCATTTTTGTTAGTATTTTGTTCTTTTTCCTTCCGTATGTTAGTTTCATCCCCCCTTATGTGCTTGTATGTATCCTTCTCACATTGATGACAATATGTTGTTCAAGTGTAAGGAGGGTTATGTGTTTTACTTTGAGTGTGAATTTTGTATATTGTTATGTTAATGTGTTTAGGTTGCATATTGTGAATTGTGTGAATGCATCAATGGCTAAGACTTAACGGGATAAATTTAGCCTTAAACATAGCCTTTTAGGTTGCGAAAATTTATTAGCTTGTGAAATTAGTGATCTAAGTTACTTATGGTAAAATATGTTGGTTAATTAGGATACATTGTTAGTCCATTCATCCTAGAAATTTGCTATACTCATTTATAATTTTAGGTTAATCAAATAAGTGGCATTATTAGTACATTTTCATAAGAATGATTAGCTAAAGCAATAAGGTAGGTAAAATTTTGTGTTAAAAAAGAAGTATAAATTTTAACTAAAATAACTATTCTGTTGGCCTTCAGGTTATGAATAAAGCTAGTAACTAGTTGAGAATGTGATGTAGCTAAGTAACGAAATCGACACGCATCACAAATATGTGCCTTTGTGTAAAAAGGCTATAATGAGATTCCAACCAAGCAGCTTAATAACAACATGACTTAGTTGAGTAATCGGATCGACGTTTATCACAAATGTTTTCCTCTGTATGAAAAGACTAGGTTCATGTCCTCAAAGAAAAATCAACAAAAAGAATGTATTCAAATAAAAAACTACCAAACTTGTTAGTAGCTTGATTTTTCATGAAAGCCTACTGAGGAATAGCTGCACTTTTGCTTTGACTAAATGATTATCAATGTGTGTGTGCAAGTGATAAAGGTGAATAGACTCAAAATTAAAATTTTGATTAGTTCTTATATTTAGTCCAAGGTGCTGAGACGTAAATTTCGCTAATTAATAAGTTAGAACGACTTGAAAGATTGTTTTTATAGTTAAATTTGTTTCGCTAAATTGAAGCCATTGTCTCATTATTGCATATGCGTGTTTTATGTTTTCTTGATTTGTTTGTTATTTTGTTTGCTTGAGGACAAGCAAATGTTTAAGTGTGGGGATGTGATAAGTGTAAATTGCATCGTGCTTTAGGGTATAGTTTGATATGTGTTTAGCCGTTAATTCGATTATTTAGTATGTGTTTAGATTATAATTATGTTAGCTTGTTAATTATTTATGTTTTAAAGTGTTTTATGGGTTAGTATAAGTTTTTGAGTTTAAATATTATGTTTTTGAGGTACCTTGATATGTTTGCTAGTGTTTCAGGGTCAACATCGAAGAATGAAGGAGTTTTGGAGGGAACCTGGGCTATAACAGATAGAAGCTCCATGAATGGTCCATGATTGTGGCCTGCGTGGCCCTATAGACCACGATCGTGGCATGATCATGACAAAAGGCTCAGGTATGAGTCACGATCATGGCCTACAGGGCTACAATCGCGGCCTACATCAGATCAACATAATCGTGAATCCCCCTTCTAATAATGTAAGCTTCTACATAGTGTGAGCTTTCTCTTTTGAAGTTAGAGGTGAATAGGTGGTTAGTTTTTTGGAGATTCGAAACATACATATGCCCCTTTTGCCTAATATTTCCTTCAAGAAATTTTCTTGTAGTTTATGATTGTATTTTGAATAGGTAGTGGAAGTTAATGATGTACTAGTATTATGATTGAAGCCCCAAATAGGTAATAACTCATAAGCCCTTTTAATTTTTGTATATGATTTTTAGTGTTTGAATCTATACTTTATTCCTTTCCCCTTTTTTCCTTCTTATGGAAAGTTTCGTTAACAATGTAATTTAGGTACATTCCTTTATCTTCTTTAAATGGGTATGATTATAGGGCTAAATAGCTTGTAGCATAGAATTGTTTTCATGTACAATTCTTTTATACATTGTATATAGGATATCATCAAGTCTTCTCTTCTCCATCTACTTCACATTGTATGTAAGATATGATTTATGACACTTGGTTTAGCTTCCTCGGTGCTTATCCATGTTTTCTTTTTCTCTATCTGCTTAGTTTGAGATAAAGTATGACATTCATAGAAGAGATGCAGATTCTTAGCAGCATATAAATTCAGTTATGTAGACATGATTTAGTTATCAATGGTTTTATAATCAACATTATAGCATTGTAATTTACCTATTAGATAAAAAAGTAGATTAGAGGATTGAACTACATTTTCGAAGACATCAACTAGGAATACTCGAGAATGAGCTCAATTAGTAGTTCTTCAAGGTAATGGGGTTGATTAAAGGATTCAGTTTATTGTTTTCTTAGTTTTAATTTTTTGTTTAGTGGAAATTTTTGAAAATTTCATCTTTGGCAGTAGAGGAACGCGTTCTAAGCTTGATTTGAGATCATACAAGCTAATTTCTTCAACTAACCCAATTGAACAGGACTATGAAAGAGAGACTAAATATTATTACTATAATTTGAAAGCAACTAGATGGACTTCATGGACTGATGAAAATTTAGGAAAAAAGTTTTATGGCTATCGACTTTTTTTAGTAATTTTGGTACTTTTTGATGTTGATTTATATAAATATTTTCATATTTGTCATTAACAAATTGTTATTTTTTTCTTTGATGGTAAAGTGAAAATGTTTGTGAATTTTATGAATGGCATGATCAAAGATTTTCTCCAAGAGTAAGATAGATTATTTGAGAGCTAAAAAATAGAGAGAAGACGATTTTATATACTAGAACAATGTCTAAATATAATTGAGCTTACCTGACATTGGAAACTGCAATTGTTTCATGTTTCAACATCTAGAACCATATTATGATTATGACATTAAGGACTTATATCTTGGAAATTATGTGTTGTAAAATTATGTGTTAATTGTTCACTTAATTATTTTTTATATTAACAATGTACATCTTATGTAAATACAATTGAGCTTAGTGAAAGTGTTTTGTGGCATACATATAAACAAATGTAGTTTCATCATCTAGCATTTATGAACTTTAAAAAAAAAACCTAAAAGATAAGCAATTCAGACTGAAATTGATAGTCATTACATTCGTTCATATAATAATATGTAAATGCCAATAAGATCCTTACATTCAATAGATATCCAACCTCTCAACCATTGTTCAATACACAAATATCACAAAATTGATGGATATAAGGTATATACATTGAAGATGCAGTTTCAGTTCTTTGTTTAGTATATAAATATCACAAGATTGTTCAGTTCACTAACAAACACAGTTTAGTTTACATTTTCTCCTTTCCCTTTGAAGATGTAGTTTGACTTTCTTGACTTGGATTCACATGCCCAGTAACAGCTTGCTTGTTATTTTTTATTTCTGCTCAAGTTTAGTAATCTCTGACTTCGCCTTCCAGGCTGTAGATAAAATGAAAAAAATTGTTAACTTAAGTTGTATCACTTAATTAATGTTTAATAAGAATGCAAATATTTAACATTTACATTTAGCATCTGCAACCCTGTGGTTTGATTTGTGTATATCCCCATCCTTTCTATCCATTTCTTGAACTTCCTATTTGCTTCTTGTTGAAGGGAAGAGTATGTGATAGGTCTTTTTCTTAAAATTTTTTCTTGAGAATTTAGGTTAGATCTGCCAGCACCAAACATCCTCATTCTGCTTCCATCATCTGCAACACCATAACTAGGCCCTCTTCTCCCTTTAGTGATCTTTTTGGTGGTGGCTTTTGAAGATGTAGAAATATTTATTATTTTTGAAGCACCTCAAGGTGTTGGTAGAACAACTAAGGCTGTTGCATTTGCACTTTCACATACGTGAGCAGTATTTACGGTGTTGACAATACTTGAAGCAGTTATGGCACTAGCAGATATAGACTTAGTAGTAAAGGCAGAGGTAGAGGTAGAGACATTTGCTCCTCTTTTACCTTTCTTTCCCCTTTCAGCATTGTTAGATGTAAATGCAGAGGCATTTATTGGGATTTCAATTTTGGTTTAAACTGTGGATATATTTTTGGGGATGAATATGAGTTGGAAATGTTTTGCTTCATATGGAAATGAGTTAAATAGTCTAGGTGAGGATTTTGAAACTAGGCTGGAACCTGCTATTGATAACAGTGAAAATGAAACAAAAAAACATATTAGATTTCCACTACTATGGAAAAGAATCTTAACTGTACAACAGAAAATACAAAACATCATAGAAATTACCAGTCTACCTTTCTAAGAATAACCTCGTTTGTTGTGTCCTTTTGTATAATAGTGGCTGCATGTCATAATCATACCCCTATTAGGCATGCGGTTAGCATTTTGCTTTTTAGTCACTTTTGGATTGTTTTTAGGCTTATCAACGCCCTTTTTTCTAACTATTTTGGGCCTAACAAGTCCTTATCTGAATTATAGTGGCCTAATAATTTCTTCATTACTAGTGGGTCAGTCCTTTATACCAGACATTGTTTGAATAGCCTTCCCATATGTTTTTACATATTCACTTTTCCATAACTAACTTGAAGTGTACTCTTCAATATTAACCCTCTCTGGCCTGATGGCACATATGGCATGTGCACAAGGAATGCCAGAGAGGGTATATCTCCTACAAAAGCCTATTTTGTTCTGAAGCCTCACCACATATCTATTCTCACCATAATCAATCTCATACCCTCCTTCTCCATTATAATGTACTAAACAATGTTGGCACTCTTATCAATAGGTTCCCATATTTTTGGCCCTAAATTTCCTTTCCACTTGGTAGCCTCTTTTCTTTTTCTCACAATTGTTTTCATCATTTCTCTTCTAATATGCTCAAACAAGCCTAAAACTGACATTTTCCTTACTTCAAACATAGTCTTATTGAATGCTTCATATAAGTTATTGTCAACCAATTCATTCATAGAATCTTCCCTTTAGAAAGCCCTGCACCATTGCTGAATTGGTGTATAGCTATTAATATCTTCTACTGCCCTTTCCTTCTTAGCTCTTATCTTTTCCAGATTTTCTTGGTTTTGTAATTTTCCAAAAGTGATCCTTTATCTCTTCCCCTTTATGCGCTCTTCCATGCCAATTTACATAAACATGTTTAGCATAAAACCTATGCTGAGCATTTGGACACAAATCTGCAACAGCTCTATCAAGTCCCTGTAAGGAAAAACATAACCATTTTAATAGGCATTTGGATGCAAATCTACATATTTCTTCATAGTTATAGTAGGCACATAAATAGTAGAAAAATAAAAGTAAAAATAAGAGTGATGTGAAACTTTTATCTTTTGTTGGTCAGTCATTATAGTCCAACTAATTTCTAAGTCCAAGTGAGGTAAATCTTCTTACAGCCAGTCAATGAACCACTTCCAGGTGACAATAGACTCAACTTCAATCATAGCCTAAGCAACATGAAACATTTGATTATTTCTATCTCTTCCTATAGCATATAGAAGTTCACCCTTAGTCATAATTTTGAGTCAACATCCATCTAGGCCAAAATAATGCTCACACCTATGCCTAAACTCACGTTTACTAGCTTTTAAACATATGTACATTCTTTCAAATATAGGTAGAGATATTGGAATTAGCCAAGACATTGTCAATGTAATATTGCTTCTTGGGTTGGTCTGCCTAATGACTTTAGCACAAGACTAAAACTTTCCAAACTCCTATTCAATATTGATCATAACACTGTCTACTATTTTTTTTCTTTTCTCTTCTCATCATACTCACGGACACTTCAACACTAAAACAATCTTTAACGTAAAAATTGATATCATCATTCTTCAAAAATGGCTCTCTTTTAAGCTTATCCTTCAACAAGTCAAATAAGATGCTGGTGTTCATCCTAGAATTTGCATATACCCTATTATAGTCATGAGTATCCCTAAATTTTCTTACTTGAAAAGACTGCAGCTTCCTATCAAATGCTCCATATGTATACCAAGGGCAGTTCTCTGTCCTACATTTATCTTAGACAAATTTGTGATTATTTTTGGTAAACATGACAACCCTCTTTGTTTTGATGGACAATAATCTAACTACACATTTAAATTGCAAATGATTAAGAAAAATCATCCTTAATTCAATGTAAGGCTCAGCTGCGTTTTCTTCATAAACAGGATATTTTCTTTTCCTCTTAGTAGCATCATCTACCATATCATCTATATCACTAACAAGTTCTATATATTCATCACGATCATAATATTCAGACAAAAGTACCTCATCTTCATTATCTACATCACCTGCATCATCTTCATGTTCTCCATGATCTCCATCATCTTTATCTAGACCATTATCTTCATCTCCTTACTCTAAATCCTCTTTATCCTCTATATTTGTATCATCTTCATCCTCTATATCTGCATCATCTTCATCCTCCAAATTTGAGACATCATCTAAATTACCTACATTACCTCTAAACCCTACATTATTAACATCCTGACCATTATCTTCAACTATATTATCCTGATTAAGCTCATTACGTTCATCCTCAACCATTTCAACAGGGGTATTTATACTATGATCAATATAAATATCAATACCACCTGTACCCATCATCTCACTAACCATATCTAACATACTAGCATCATCTTGTACAAGCCTCAAATTATTAGATAATATAAAACCAGGCATAAGATAAAAAAGATCAAATTGTTATACCCACTTCTCTTACATACATAAACCAGTTCAACGTAGCTAAGTAAGTCCAGATCAAACTAAATTTCATCCACAAAACCACCATCATACCTAACATTATTAGCCACATTAACAAAACATCCCGTATGGTGAAACTTTAGAGTTACCTCATCAAATGACATTCTTCTACACTAAAATGACCAACCCCAAGAAAAGAAGGAGACAAAGATAGAATAGTGAAAAGAAACGCTAAAGTAAAAGTGAGAAATTGAAGCATAGCACAGCACATGATGCTTAACATATTCATAATAATTCCATCAACCAACTAATTCATTACAAACATATGGTTTAAGATGTATATATGAACAGTATAGTGAATAAATATCTTAGAAGTGGATGTTTATGGTGAAGGAATTAGGGATAATGATTGTACAAGAGTATCACCTAATAGAATATGTTAGCAAACATAAGTTGAAAAGATGATATAATTGTTTCATACATAGTGGCATTATGTACTGACCTCATATAATTGTTTCATGCAATAGTTTAGCAAGGTCATTATGGTTGGTTAAGTACGTATAAGAAGTTAAGCTTTTTTATCATAAGTTACAAAGGGTTTATATGAATAGCTAAGGAATGCAAAATTTTTTAAAAGAATAATTATGAGAAAATGGCTTCTCCGACTTTACTTCAACTGCTACCCATTCAAACTAAGTATGGTCTGACTAGGTATTCTCTTTATTTCCTATTGCACACAACATATAAAACAAAAGATCGTTGCTATAAAATTGAAGGCGGTTGTGAAGTTCATCAAAAATCTTACGTAAGGGGGATTCATCCTAAAAAACCCATTGTGGACAACATCGTGAAGGTGTACCATATCTAGGTTGAAAGATGATACAAAAAAGACCAAATTAATGAGTATATCAAACATACTTAGTGATTGATGAAGAGAAACTGGAAGGTTGAACGACGATATGATGCATGAAGCAAGCAAGAAAAATCCTTCAACAAAGACTAGAGAGCGGATCGAATGGTGGTGAAGATGCATGAAAGAGGTAAGACGAAGATGGCTGAATATTTAGAGATCAAAGTTAAATTAGGGTTCTGTATATTTTGAATTAGTTTACTATTCCACGTGGCCTTTTAGTTTTTTTAATGTGGCATTTAAAAATATAGTAACGGGGCTATATTATATATTGTAACAACATGTGTATGGCACACCCTAATATTCATCAAAAAAAATCTAAAATTGAGCAAACTCATGAAAGTTTAAGCCTTCATTGAGTAAGTTAAAAGTTTTAGTCCAAAATTAATCAAACTAAAAAATATGAAGTCGCAATTTGAGCTTTTTGCCTTTCTTTTCTAACTTTAGTATTGTTTACTATTTGTTCGTGTGACACAACAAAAGGCTGCAAAGCAATTCGTACATATTCTCGTAGTTGCTATTGAGCAGCTGTTCATATCTTTTGCAATTATTGTTAATAGTTTCTTTCCTTTTAGGACTATTTTCTTATTATGTAATTTACTATAATTAGGATTCCTTGTGATCTTAGGGATCCCATCACTTTTGGGAACTTGACTTATGTATATATTGAATACAATTGTGAATAGAAGGGAGAGAAATTCACCTCTTACATTTTTTACATGGTATCAAAGCCCTCACTGATCATTGTATAAATAAGAATGGCAGATCCGAAGAAAGAATTTGAGGGATCCTGCTTAGACAGGAAAACACTAGGGCCCTATAATCTTTATGTGAATGATAATCCTAGTAATATCATTACGCAAGTATAGCTGAAAGGCGACAATTATGATGAATGGGCACAGGCTGTGTGGATTACATTGCGTGCCAAAAAGAAATATGGTTTTGTTGATGGCACCATTACACAACCAACAGATGATTCTACAAATCTTGAAGACTGGTGGACAGTGAATTCTATGTTGGTGTCTTGGATACTTAACACCATTGAACCTGCTCTTCGTTAGACTGTCACGTATATAGAGACTGCTAAAGATCTATGGGAAGATATTAAATAATGTTTTTCCATTAGTAATGGTCCTCGTGTATAGCAACTTGGGACTGATCTTGCCAACTGTAAATAAGAGGGTCAATCTGTGGCCATTTATTTTGGTAAACTCAAAATTCTATGGGAAGAGTTGAATAACTATGACAAAATTCCGATTTGCACTTGTGCTGGATGTAAGTGCAACCTCACCTCTGAATTGGAGAGAAAACATGAGGAATGTAACATCCCGTTTCCAGAGAACGGGTCGGACCAGAGAAACGGGTCCAGGTGTGGTAAATTACCACATCTCATG
>JANZXP010070301.1:0-10659 GCA_027576715.1 Erythroxylum flavicans
TTTATTTATTTTTAATTATTAAATATTTTATAATGATAATTTGTATTTGAATTAGTAAATATTTCCTATTAATCTAAATGAATACCTAATTTTGTTTGATATTTATTTCATCATATGATACTTCCTTTGTGTCCATTTTCTTTATAATAAATTCGACCCATGTGTCTGTTCCTACTTATAATCTAGTGTAATTATTAATTTTTATTCAATTCTACTACCTCATCCTTCTTATTCTTCTTCATTTATATATATAGATAAACACCCCAAATTCTCCAATATGACAATGAAACGCCCATGACACAATTTTTTCTTTTTAATTTTAACTTTTTATAAAATTAATAATAACATAATTATAATTATAATTATAATTTAATTTAAATTTTTATTAAAGAAAAATTTTAAATTTAAATTTAATTTTAATTTTAATTTTAATTTTAATTAAATTTAATTTATATTAAATTAATAGTAGTATAATTAAAATTAAATTTAAAATTAAAAAAAGAGTGAATGAGCTGCAGAAATGATGTCGTTTAAAAGAGGAATTAAAAGGAGTGTGGAATTAAATAACAGAAGCGTGGACAGGGTTTAAAATAAGAAGACAGGGTTTAAAACAGGAATGAAAAGATGCGTGGACCCAAAAACAGCAAAGTTAAATCGTCCAAAGATAAAACAGTAAAGGAACAAAACAGGAGACCTGCGTGAAGAGAGAATGGTAGGCCAATTTAATTGTCCCATCAATAAAACAAAACAGTAGAGGTACGTGAAGAGAGAATGGTAGGCGGCAGAAGAGAATAAAGATGGGCTGGGAGAAGAGTTGCATGAATAGCATATTAATCGCCTTCTATCTTTTGCCTTAATAGGGTCTTTGATATTTATCAATGTATATTAATCGAAGAGCATCAGGTTTTCCCTCTCTCTCTCTCTCTCTCTCTTCGCCTTCTGTCTTTTGCTTCATTTATGTTTTTCATATTAATTGGTTTATTTTAATTTCTTCTTACTAATGTCTTAATGTTTATTTGAAAATATTAAGGCTTATAAACTTCCCCACCCTAGCAAGTTCTGTGTCAAATTTTGCTGAACCGATTTAATTAATTTGTATTGTAGGACAATGGCGATTGGCAAAACTTAGATGGAAATTTGTAATAGAGCATTGCCACAATATGAAAAAGGAGTTAATGAATTTCTAGATTTTGCATTTACACATTTTGATGAAGGAAAAGTAGTTCGTTGTCCTTGTAAAAAATGCAACAATAATTTATTTAGGACAAGAAAATTAATTTATGAACATCTGATGTTAAATGGGATAAACAGAAACTACAAGTAGTGGTACCATCATGGAGAGGTTCTACAATATTATTCTGATGATGACAATGATAATAATCAGAGTAATAAAAGTGAAAATGATGATGGAATGCATGATATGTTAGGTGATCTTACGAGGGATAGTTCTTATAATCTAAATGAAGAAGCTAATGATCCTATCAGAGTTGGCCCCACCAGTCTAAATAAGGAAGCTAATAAGTTTTATAGATTATTGAGAGAATTGGAGCAAGAGTTATATCCTGGCTGTGAGGAATCTTCCACACTATCATTCATTGTTGAAGTATTGAATTGGAAATGTCTTTATGGGATTAGTGCAAATGCAGTTGATGGAATGCTTCAAATAATGAAAAGATGGTTTCCTAAAGGTAATAAAGTTCCTAGCTCATATATTGATTGTAAGAAAGTTTCTTGAGATATAGGGCTTTCATATGAAAAGATAGATGCTTGTGTAAATGATTACATACTTTACATAAATAAATATGAGAATGCTCAATCTTGTCCAACATGTGGTGAATATAGGTGGAAGAATAATGGGAAAATTGGGAATATCATTAATGAGCATGACCGTAGGAAAAAGATTCTGCAAAAAGTCTTGCGATATTTTCCATTAACTCCTCACTTACAAATATCATCTAATTTTGCTAAAGATATGAGATGGCATAAGGAAAAACCATGTAATAATGAATTTATAGGGCATTCAACGGATTCTCCAGCTTAGAAAAGTTTTGATACCGTGCATCCCTTTTTTATAATAGACCCATATAATGTTAGACTTGGTTTAGCAGGTGATGGTTTCAACCCATTCGGGAATATGAGCACTTCTTATATTGTATGGCTAGTTGTGTTAGTTCCTTATAACCTTCCACCATGGCTCTGCATGAATGATCCTTATTTCATGATATCACTTTTAATTCCTAGTCTAAAAACTCCTGGAAATGATATTGATGTATACTTAGAGTCGTTGATTGATGAGTTGAAATTCCTTTGGGAGATATGGGTGGAGACATATGACGCATTTTCAGAAAGTAATTTTCAATTACGTGTAGCTCTATTATGGACCATATTTCCAGCTTATAGTAATTTATCTGGATGGAGCACCAAAGGAAAGATAGCATATTCTGTTTGCAATCTTAAAACATCTTCTCGCAGGCTTCAAAATGGACATATAATATGCTATCTTGGTCATCGTCGATTCTTACCAACTAATCATTCTTGGAGGAAAAATGCTAAAGCATTTGATGGTACCCAAGAAAATTGAAGCACACCAAAACAATTATCAAGGGATGATGTTGTTGAACAATATAATTAATTTTCTCAGGGGAAGTTTGATTGATTTTAAATTATGTGTATATTTCATCTGTATTCTTTTTTTTCTTATTTCTACTATTTTCATTAAATAGGTAAATTTTGAAAAGACTGTAAGGCAAAGAAAGCATGGAGATGCTCTAATGCTCAGAAATTAGAGAAAAGGGAGTATTTTTTTTAACTCTCATATTGGAGAACACTTAAGATGCGACATAATTTAGATGTCATACATATTGAGAAAAATGTATATGATAACATAATTGGGACTTTGTTAAACATTGAGGGGAAAACAAAGGATACTATAAATACTTGTTTTGATTTAGAATCCATGGGTATACGTCCTAAGCTTTATGTAACTCCCACAAGTGATGGCAGATATGCGTTTCGCCCTGCATGTTATACACTGTCTAAAGCTTTAAAAAATGCATTTTGTCAGTTCTTAATTGATCTAAAAGTTTAAGATGACTATTCTTCCAATATTTCTCGATGTGTGAGTCTTTTCGAATGAAAAGTTTTTAGAATGAAATGTCATGATTATCATCTATTTCTTCATCGATATCTCCCTTTTGCTATACGTGGGTTGTTGGGTAAAGAGGTGTGCCAAGCATTACTTGAGTTATGTACTTATTTAAGAGAGTTATGTGCTAAAGGTTTGCATTTTGATGATTTGGAGAGACTTGAAAAATAAATTCCTTTAAACTTTGTAAATTAGAGAAAATATTTCCTCCATCATTTTTTGACATAATGGTGCATTTAACCATTCATCTTGTAAGTGAGGCTAAACTTGCTAGGCTAGTACAATGTCGATGGATGTATCCTATAGAACGATATTTGCGTAGGCTTAAATCATATGTGAGAAATAAGGCGCGTCTAGAAGGATCAATTGTTGAGGCATACGTTGTATAAGAATGCATGCATTTTTGTTCAAGGTATTTGCATGGAACTGAAACTAAGTTGAATCATGTTGGAAGAAATGATGAGGGAAGTGAGGCACATTCTCATTATGGATTTCAAGTTTTCTCACAAGTTGGTAGGCCTTTGCTCGGGAAAAAATATGATGAGTTGAGCTTAGCTGAATAGGCTCAAGCTAGAATGTATGTCCTAGAAAATTGTGAAGAAATTAGAGAATTTGTGGAGTAAGTTCTCTTAACTTTTGAAATTAGTCATTTTACATTATTTGTTTTATGGTTTATTTATTCTTGAAGTAACTACTAATATTTTACTTATTTTTAATGCGAAGCATGCATAAAGAAAAACTCAAGAGGGAGGATCCTAGAAATGTAAAAAGAAGATATCAAAAATAATTCCATCAGTGGTTCAAGAAATATGTAAGTACTATTTCTACTATTTTCACTTATAACTTTTTATAAATTATAATTTATATAATATAAATATTTTATGCTTATTACTCATGATAGGTTACCGAATTGCATGATAAAGGAAGTTAAACGGTTAGTGATCAATTATTGCATTTAGTTTATGGGCCAGACAAGTGAGTTTATCGGTATAAAACTTCCTCATCAATGGTTGGAGGTTTTACACAAAGGACAGAGATTTGCAATTGAAATCACAAAACAGTGGAATTTTTGTAAGAGGTGATTTGAATACAGGCAATTTGGATTATTTTGGTGTTTTGATAGATATCATACAATTAAAGTATCATGGAGAAATAGTATCATTTTATTTAAGGCTTATTGGTGGTATATGTATCATAAAGGTGGATATAAGGTTGACAAGTTTGGGTTTCCTATGGTAAATGTCACTTGCAAGTTGAAAACTGATGAACCATATGTTTTAGCTTCTCAATCTAAACAAGTTTACTATGTAAGAGATATTAAGGAGTTCAATTGGCAGGTGGTTGTTAAGACATGGGCCTCGTGATTTGTATGATGTCCCTGATGATGACATAGGGATGAGCCATGCCAAGAAAATGAAAATTTTGGTTTTACACATCATGAATCTACTTTAGAAGATGATACTGATATAATATATTTGGATAGATATGATCTAGATGCTGCAACTGTTGAAGGAAATTTGTTAAATATTGATACTATGAGTGCTGGAGAAGATGACGAAACTGATTGTGATGAAGATACTTTTATGGATGATGATGAAACAAATTCAGTAAGTGAAGATGAGGAAGGCAACGATCACAATGATTGAGCATTGACTATTTTTTTAAAACTTTCAATAGGTTAAGAGTTTTGCTTAATATTTTGGAACAATATTTTTATTATATTTAAAATTTTAATTATTTTGATTTTTTAATAAAATTTCAAAGTTATGTATACCAAATATCTATTGATATGTAAAATATTACTTTTTGAATTATCAATATGTAGAGTTTGAATATTTTATTTGAAAATATTTAAATTTGTTTGCAGATAATCATATTAAAGAAAAAGTTATGAGAAGTAGTTTTTGGTCTCTAAAATTTTTTCAATAATGACAAAATTATCTTTAGAATAGTTAATTTTAATATGTTATTACACCAACAAATATTTATCATTAATTTGTTACGTTTATATTTACAATAACTTTTGTAACAAAGAGTTGATCAAGTTACCAGCATATGTTTTGTCACAATTATAATTAATTTCTGCCAAAATTATTTTGGCGCCAAATTTCATAGTCTTTTAGTGACATAACTTAGTGATAAAATAAATTTTAACACTATTAATATCTTAATAATGACAATTTAATTGTGGAAGAAACTAAATTGTCACAATTACCATTGTATTAGTGACAAAAATATAAATCATCACAGATAATCCAAACAATATTGTTAATCAATTGTCTTATCACTAAAAAAATCGTATTTGTGATAAAAAATAATTAGTCACAAAAAATTGTCACTAAATTAAGAATAGTAATGACCAGAGTTATAGTTCGGTTATTGTGACAATATATAGTAGAAACTAATTAATTGAATATTTATTGACAAAATGTTTTGTCACAACAGTCAAAATATTTTGTAACGATAAAACATTTCGTCACAACAAGAAAATAATATTAGTGACTACACTATGTTTTGTCACATAATTAATTTCCGCCAAAATTATTTTGGCACCCAATTTCATAAGCTTTTGGTGACAAAACTTAATGATAAAATAAAATTTAACACTATTAATATATTAATAGTGACAATTTAATTGTGAAAGAAACTAAATTGACACAATTACCATTATATTAGTAACAAAGATATAAATCATCACAGATAATCCAAGCAATAGTGTCAATCAATAGTCTTGTCACAAAAAAACTCGTATTTGTGATGAAGCAATAGTTAGTCACAAAAAATTGTCACTAAATATCTTAACTCTTGTAGTACAATGACCCATATTCAGAGGAGTGCCAATAGATTATTTCGAAGAGGACTTCGAGTTCTTCTAATAGGGGTGGTTTATTAGACCCCTATATCCTAATTGTGAAATCATGCGAGCATTACCAATGTTTAACACTTCGGATGATGGAACGCGGTAAAGACTTGCAAGTAAGCAAGGAAGACAGGTATTGTCTATGGAAACTTGAGAGTAGATGAGCATTGGCACACAATGGGGGACTAAAAGATACCTTGAGACAGACCTTAAGTTAAAGGTTAGTTGCATCACACGTATGAGAAATATATGTGAGAGCTTTAAAGACTTAATGTATACTCAAAAAGGAGACGAATAAAGGATCAATATAAGTTTGATGTTTAGAAAATATTTGTAACATTCGCCACTATCTTTAATCTTTATCAATTATTCCATTATTGTTTTAAACTAATTGATTTTTTGAGTTAATTACACTTACACTAATCTTTGTGTTAGTTGACACTTACACTAATCTTTGTGTTAGTTGAAGTCCCTTTATTTGATAATAATTAATAAAATATTATTTTGTTGTTATATTTATATCACAACAAAAAGAAATAAAAAGATGAGATAAAACGACCTCTATACCTGTTCTTAGCCTTACCCTCCAGTTTGCCAAAGAAAGAAGAAAAGAAAAGAAACAAAATTTATAATTTTTTTATCGTAAAAGAATATGTTGTGATATTTTAGTAACAAACAGAAAATCCCGTGAACAGAGAAGAAGAAGATTTCTATTGCTTAATGGTTTTTGCATAACATACTCTGTCATCACAACGACTATATAAACGATAGTAGAGTTATAGGATATACGACAAGTGTACTTATTTTAGATGCTTCAATAGGCTGATGCGTTTTAAAATTTCTTTTGCTGTGAATTGTTCTTCCAATGCCATTTCCTATCATGTTGTGATGTCGTCTTCTATTTCTTCATAAGTTTACCTATTACTTCGTAACATCCCATCCCTCTTCAGCAATGAATTTCTCTATCAAGTTGATATCTGGAAATTTCTTCTGTAGCTCAAGCATCGTTTCCCACTTAGCCTTTTCCCTTGTTTCACCTTGCCACTGTACCAAGACTTGAGTGACCGCACGATTATGGCGCTTGACCATTCTTCTTATCAGAAGAGCCTCTATTATCTTTGGTTCAGCTATCAAGTTTGACGGCAATTGTTCAGTAGTGTCTTATCTGACAAGAACTTCTTCAATTAGGATATATGGAAGGTTGGGTGGATCGCTGATCCATTTGACAGCTCTCGTGTATATGCCACCGCATTGATCTTTGATTGAATTGGGAAAGGACCATAATATAATGGTGCTAGCTTCTAGTTTGTTCCCCTTTGCATGGAATGTTGACGATAGGGTTAGAGCTTGACGTAAACACTTTGTCCCACTTCAAATTCATATTCAGTCCGATGCCTGTCAACGTATTGCTTCATTCTTTGTTGTGCTCTGTTTAAATAGAACTTGGTGATTTGTAATGAGGTATCATGATCCTTAAGAGCCTGATCGATTAAAACATTCTAGGAGTCCCTAGCTAAGTATGGAACATAAAAGGGTGGAGGACAACCGTAAAGGGTTTCATACAGGGTGGTATTTATGGTTGTATGGTGGGTGGTGTTATACCATCATTCCGCCATGGAAAGCCAATATGCCCACTTCTATGGCACTTCACCATAAAAACATCTGAGATATATTCCCAACGTTTTATTAACTGCTTTTGTTTGTTCGTCGGATTGCAGGCGATATGATGTTGAAAACCAGTGGTTGGGTCAGGCCCCGGGCCACCATGGCCCGGTCTGCCCATTGACATATCTAAAAACCACATACCCACACTTTGTAACTGGAAAGTTTGTTGCCAAAAGGAGCTGAGAAATAAAGGAACACGATCGCTGACTATCGCCTCTGGCATCCCATGAAGCTTAAATACATGGTCTATGAAGAGTTGTGCAACATCCTATGCAGTGTAGGGGTTATTTAAAGGCTATAAAGTGGGAGTACTAACTCAATTTGTTAACAACCACGTAAATGCATGTTTTCCCCTTCAACGGGTGTAATCCCACTACAAAGTCCATACTGATTTCCCTCCAAAATCCTTCAAGTATAAGTAGCTGGTGTAATCATCCGAGATAGATACGGGTTCATACTTACTTCGTTGACAAACAATGCAGCTAGTGACATAATTCCTAATGTCCTTAGCTATCTGTTTCCAGTAAAATAAGTTTTTGATTCGTTTGATTGTTGCGATCTCCCGAATGTCCTCCTTGTGGACTGTTATGGGCAAGCAATATGATTTTGCTTATGAGTTCCTTATTACATTCAATAATCAGGCTTCCTTTCCACTTTAGCAAGTTATTTTTCCATTCATATATATTTACTCGATTGAATTTCCTGCTTCTCCAATTTCTTTATTAAGTCTCTGATCGTTGCATCGTTTTTCCATCTCTCTTGGATTTACCCTAGGAAATTAGTTTGCACCTTAGAAACAAACATGGTTAGCAGTTTATGGTTGGTGATTCTGGAAAGAGTATTAGCAGCTATATTCTCCTTCCCGCTTCGATACATCTCTTCAAAATCATACCCTATTAATTTAGCCAGCCAGTTTCGTTGAAAAGGAATTCTTTCTTCCAGCAAACACTGTAAACTCTTACGCTTTGTGATAACCTGAAAAACCATCCCTTTAAATATTGACGCCATTGTTTCACAATCTTGATAATTGCAAGGAATTCCTTCTCGTAGGTGGACATAGACTGGTATTCGGGAGCTAGCACCTTGCTAAGGAATGCAATAGGGTGCCCCTCCTATTTAAGATAAGCTCTGATTCCTCAATCACATGCATCAGCCTCTATCGTAAAGATTTTTGAAAAATCTGGTAATGCGAGTACTGACACACAGTGACTAATGCTTCCTTCAACTTGTCAAATGCTAGTTATTATTCTTCCAACCATTCCTATCTCCTAGTCATCTCTTTCTTTAATAGAGCATTTAGTGGCTTCGCCATTATCACATAATGTTTTATGAACCAAATGTAATACCCTGTTAGCTCGAGGAAAACTCTTAGCTCCTTCAACGTTTGAGGCGACCTCCACTGTTTGATTATGAGTAGCTTCTTATCATTTATTGCTACCCCAACTTTAGAAATAGTGTGGCCTAAGTAAACAATTTGTCGCGCCCCAAATATGCACTTATTCCCATTGAGAAACGGAAATTGTTCCATAAAATTTGTAATACCTGCCATAAATGTTCCACATGCTTTGCAATGTTGTTACTATAGATAAAAAATATCATAAAAAAACTACCAAGAATTTATGTAAATATGACCTGAAAATATAGTTCATGAGGCTTTGGATTTTTTTTTTTTGAGAAAGAGGCTTTGGAATGTTGATGAAGCATTCATTAGCGTAAAAGGCATCACCAAGAATTCGAAATGGCCATTGTGTGTCCTGAAAGCCATCTTCGAAATATCCTCTTCCTTTATTCGGATTTGATGGTAGCCAAATTTTACGTCTAACTTGTAATACCAACTTGAGCCTTTTAATTCCTCTAACAGTTCTTTGATGACTAGTTTCCGAAATTTATTCATGAAGGTGTGCTTGTTTAATTCACGATAATCAAGACACATTCGACATGTACAATCCTTTTTCTTAAGTAAAATCAGAGGGGAAGCATAAGGGCTCAAACTCATCCTAATGAAGCCGTGTTCCAATAGTTTTTTTTGAAAAATTAAATTTATAATTAATAGAAAGAAAATTGTACATAACTACATTCAACTACTCCTCAAAACAGGAGAAACTAATACATCATAAGACACAATTCCACAATGACATCGTAGAAATAAGCAAAACAATAGAAAGAAGAAGCAACAACGTTCAAACAACACATGTAATATTCGTAGGCTACCCCCGATTCCCAAATCAAGTAAAAAGAAATTCCTCTGAAAAAGGACTCATGAAGCTTCCAATTAGGATTCCAGATGTGATCTTGCTCCTCCAGCTGCTTCATTATGGTAAGATAACGAATCCTACACACCCCATTATTATTTGTTTTTACTAACAATTTATTGCTTTATTTAGGGCTTGGTGATCACATTTTCCTTCTTCTTCTACCTGATCCATGAGTATAGTACAATTAGAGATATCAAAATGTTTAATCTATTTTAACCTCTTCTAACTCCCTTCCTTAACCTTCACACCAATGTTGATAGTGTCGAGCGCATCCAGGCATCTACCAGAAACGTGAACATACTTGGTTTTAGTTCCTCCAATAGGCATCAGGTAAGATTTTTCTTCATAATGCATATAGTTATGGCTTACCCAGATTCCACGATCTGACTACATGTTCACTAATATATCTGATCGCATTTTACCTGTGAAGATTTGCAAATTTATCTCCTTCCAAATCTCCTTTAGGGTAGAAGCCAATGAGATGATGAATATTGCCTTATCCCCTTTTGGGACATTGTTCAAAGCCCTTTGGTTTTCCACTATGATAGTAAGTAGAAACTCATCCAATCTCTAATAACACTTCTCTTTAATTTTCCCCTAAATGCTCATAGCAAAAGGGCATTCAAAAAAAAAGATGATCTTTAGTTTTATGATTATTTCGACTCCGCATTGTTCACAAAATTTTGGGTCTTCTTTTTTATCTTTATCTCCGATTATTCGATAATTTCCACAAG